>CAUYQU010002717.1:0-145564 GCA_963574635.1 Cheracebus regulus | reverse complement strand
TACTTGGGAACCCACTCCCCGGGATCCTCACTGATGACCCACCTCACCTACTTGGGAATCCACTCCCCGGGATCCTCACTGATGACCCACCTCACCTACTTGGGAATCCACTCCCCGGGATCCTCACTGATGACCCACCTCAGCTACTTGGGAATCCACTCCCTGGGATCCTCACTGATGACCCACCTCACCTACTGAGGAATCCACTCCCCGGGATCCTCACTGATGACCCACCTCACCTACTTGGGAATCCACTCCCCGGGATCCTCACTGATGACCCACCTCACCTACTCGGGAATCCACTCCCCAGGATCCTCACTGATGACTCACCTCACCTACTTAGGAATCCACTCCCAGGATCCACACTGATGACCCACCTCACCTACTTGGGAATCTACTCCCAGGATCCACACTGATGACTCACCTCACCTACTTAGGAATCCACTCCCCAGGACCCTCCGTGGTTTTCACACCCGCTCTCTGCCCAGCCCTCCAACCTCTCCGCACAGGTCACAGCAACTCTAGGCTGCAAAGAACACTTACAGCTTTAATCACACAAGTCGCTGCCTATTTAGACAATGCATTCTTCCTCCAATTATTATTCTGCATGTTACATGGAAGTCCCCAAAAACCCCTTACAGCGTTTTCTGTAAAAACCCACCAAGAGGTAGGTACCCTAAAAAACACATCAAGATATGGACTCTGAAAGTTAAAAGGAAGCTTGAGTGATCTATTCCAAGTTTACAAAGTTCAGAGGGATCATTCACCGCATCACCAGCGTGACTCCCAGGGTGCTGGAGCGACTTCCGTCTTCACTGCTCACACGCAGGGTCCCGCTGGCTTCCCTCCTCTAGCACCCTCCATCCACAGCACCCTTTTAATGTGGCACTCAGAATGCCCACCACACCCATCCATGCGAAGTCAACCACAAGCAATCAGTCCCTTTTTCTAGACATCAATTCTATTAATCCAACCTGGAGCTGGCATGAGCCTTTGGGTTGGCCTCCTCACATACTGATGCGTAGCAGGATCTCAGCTCACTAAGTCTCTACGGAGTCCTGTAAGCTGGCCTCACTTCACAGTTCCACAGACCCCACAGCAGCTCCATCCCCTCCTGGCTGGGTGCCCCACGGGACAGGGCCGTACAACAGACATACCGCACGTGAGGGAATCGATTGAGAAGAAAACCCCCTAAACACAGAGCAAGAAATGAAGTGCCCTTCCTGTTGATCCATTTCCTGATGGATTATTTTTTAAGAACAATCTGAGGACCAGACCTTCATTCAAAACTAAACTAGTGTGTTTGCATCCAAGTCTTCAAAAAAAGACAGGAGAACTGAGTGCTGTCACTGCCATCCCCATCCAGCAACAGAACACAAGGCCTGGGGCTGAGGGGTGACCCCGGCCGCCCTAACCGCGCTGGAGCAGGTCCTCCTTCCGCTGCCTGCATGGGAATCTCACCGGAGTCTCATCCTCTGGCTGACACAAAGGACTCAATTAACTTTCTGTGGCAGTAGCCAAATATCACAGTGTTTTGTACCTAAAAAGGGAAGAAATTTCTATAAAAATACTCCACATTCCTCTTTAGAAAAATAAAGTTACTTCAAAAAGCCCATTTATATTTGAATCCCCAACAGGCTTTGCAACTGCTGTCATGCCTAAATATGGAGTCTTAAAACATTCATATGTCCTCCTCAGCCAGTCTATGGACATCATAGAATACAGTGGGACGTCGTGGGGGTGGTTGCCTCCAGGTTCAGAAGCTGCACAGGACAGAGCGCCAAATGGGGCAAGCTGCCAGGCAACGTCCCCACCAGGCCCCTTGAATGGGCTGTGCCACGACATTAACAGAAAACGGATACACACCAGATAACTCCACACGTTTAGGGTACAATCAGAGGTAAGCACTCCGTATGCAAATGCTTCTCGGAGCAATTTTAAAGTCTATACCTTACAAAATTCTACAATATACAGTCTCACACTGCTTAATGACAGACAAGTTCTGAGAAACCACATATTGTCAGGCAACTCTGTCACTGTGCTGTCAGACTGTGTTGTCAGAGCACACTCACACGCTCCTGGAAGGCATAGCCTGCTACACACCTAGGCTGTCAGGAGAGCTCACTGCTTCTCGGCTACAAACCTGGACAGCATGGTACTGTCCCAGACACGCTAGGCCACCATAACAGGATGGCAAGTATTTGTCTCAACACAAAGAAGGGAGGTAAAAACACGGTATGATCATCCTAGGGGACCACCAACACATGTGCGGTCTGTTGTGGACGGGAATATCATGACAAAGCCCCACTGCAGGACCTGCTGCGCCTGTGGCCTTGAGACATATGCTGAGCAAAGGAGCAATTCCTACCGTATGCTTGAAGGTCCAGGTCACAGGGGCTGCGCCAACAGGGAACTCAACCTAGTGGGTCATCCTCACACTAGAGGAGCCCTGTCTCTCAACAGTGGTTATAGAATGGCCCCAGAGAACCGTGTGCATGCACCTCCCCGCTTTCATTTCAAACACATGCCTTTGGAATTCTGCCCTGCTTCTCCGAGGATCAAGTCCATCAAGGAACAAATGATGGCGGAGTAAAAACAAGACACTTAATCACGGCGTGTGACATGATTGGCAGCCGTCTCCAGAACTCAGGCAGCCTATAAACCACACCCTTATCTCATCTTAATGATACAGTAAACCACCATTTGTGGAGTGTTAATTCTATGCTACACAGTCCTCTTATGTGCATTTATCCTCACTTTACAGATAAGAAAATCAGCAGGGCGTGGTGGCTCATGTCTATAATCCCAGCACTTTGGGAGGCTGAGGCAGGTAGATCAGGAGTTCGAGATGAGCCTGGCCAACATGCTGAAACCCCGTCTCTACTAAAAATACAAAAATTAGCCGGGCATGGTAGTAGGCGCCTCTGATCCCAGCTACTCGGGAGACTGATGCAGGAGAATTGCTTGAACCCAGGAGGCAGAGGCTGCAGTGAGCCAAGATCACACCACTGCACTCTAGCCTGGGTGAAGAAAAAAAAAAACTGGTAAGAAAATCAAGATCTACAAGTCAAGAAACCCACAAAACCAGTCTGTGGCACAGACAGAATTTGAACCAAGGTGTTCTGACTATCAACACTGATTAAGATGCTAAATTACACCAAATGAAGTTAGAAGCCTCTTCACCTAAAGAGTCAAAAACCACTTACCCTAGGCTGGGTGCAGCAGCTCACGCCTGTAAATCCCAGGACTTTGGGAGGCCAAGGCAGTCAGATCACCTGAGGTCAGGAGCTGGAGACCAGCCTGGCCAATATGGTAAAACCCTGACTCTACTAAAAATACAAAAGTCAGCCAGACATAGTGGTACACACCTGTAATCCCAGCTACTCAGGAGGCTGAGTCAGGATAATCACTTGAACTCAGGAGCCAGAGGTTGCAGTGAGCCAAGATCACACCACTGCACTCCAGCTCACCTCCCAGTTTCTCTACAAATCAGTCACTCTCTTTACGTACACGTGAGTCCCACTTCCGCCCTAACACAGATTCAAACGATCATCATTCCCTGTTGTGCAAACCGTATACACCCTGGCTTTCCAGCAGGAAAGGTTCTGTCTTTAGGAGCTACTGCTGTTTGCTATCGATAGAACCCAGATTTCCGCGGAGTCAGAGAGCCTCAGAACACCAACCCGCCCACACCCATGCCTACAGGGCAGAGCAAGGCGTGTCCATTCCCATGGCCACCTGTACTTCATGCCTGAGACTCTCAGAGGCCAGTCACTGTAAGGCACTGCCTGACAGTGCTGTCTGCTTGACTGCAGCTGTCATTGCTGTCCTCATTACAGAATCGTAAAATAACAGAATCATCCTGATGAGGAGCATTCTCCAGGAAACTGACTTTCACTCAGATGCAGCTTTAGCTGACGACCAAATAACAACCCCTTCCTTACATCAGGAGGAAACATTGCATGCGTGCGTGCGTGCGCGCGTGCACACACACACACCCCTCCCTCGTATCTTCACTCAACCAAATAGTACCAATTTCCCACATGCTCCAGTGCATAGAAAGATGTATGCACTGTCCATGAATGTTCACTGCAGCATCACCTGCAACAGCCAAAAAGCGGAAACAACCCAAGTGTCCAACAGAGAGCAGATAAACAAAACATGGCCATCCACACGCCAGTGCGCCATCCACACCGCCAGCGTGCCTTCTACAATGCCAGCATGTCATCCGGCCACGGGAGTGAAGCGCTGACACCCACAACAGCAGGACATGTCCTAACATGCAGTACACAGAAAGAAGAGCCCATGACAGAGGCCACATAGTTTGATTCTGCTTTTATGAAATACCCAGAATAGGCAGATCACAGATGCAGGAGGCAGGGACCAGCAAGGGAGGAAGGTGGGGTGACTGCCAGGGGAGATGGGGTTTCTTTTCGGGGGATGAAAATACACTAAATTTAAATCGCCATGTTGGTTGCACAGTTCTGTGAATATGCTAAAAACCACTGAATTATACTTTTTAAAGGGTGATTTGATGGTATATGAATCACATCTCAGAGAAAGCTGTTATGAAACACCTATCAGGCGCAGTCCTGAAGTGGCCTGGCCTCCATCTGTAGTCACAGATGATCCCTCAGATGGCACCAGCTCAGAAACCAAGGGAGAGAAGGTGGCGAGTGCCTAGAGAAACACTTACTGTCACGTGTGGCAAGCTGATCTAACCAGGCTGTGAGTATTTAAGCCAGCAAGCTCAGCAGGCAGGGCAGGCCCACCATGACTGAGGAGGGAAACAAGAACTCCAGTGCACTGACCAGACACACGTGCGGCCCAAGGGGGCGCCCCCATTCTCTCTCTCCTCCCTATCCCAGAGGCCCTGGGCTGGGCAGCGCAACAGGAGGTGGTCACATTGGAGGGCAGGGAGAGGGGAAACCCTACTTTGGGGGGCTCCCAGGAGCAGCCACCTCCCCTCCCGCTCCAGGCCTGACTGGACCATAGCGGGGATGGGAGGGGGCATGTGGATCTTGCCTTCCTGGGAGCTGCCTGCACCCCCAGCTGTGACCCATCTCCACCATGATACACCTTTATCAAAGGAAAAACCTCTGCAAACACTAGATGCCGGCCTTTTTAGTGTTTTGCAGTTTCCAGTCACTCTTGCCAATAACTGCAGACAGACCTTCAGTCACCAGCATCTGTTCACATGGGAGGGAAAAGGGGAGTCTTCCACCCCCTCCTCTTCCCAGCCCTCCCCACACCCGCCATGATTACCACCACCGCCCTGAGCACAATGCCTTCCTTTGCCTCTAACTCCCTTCAAACTCACATGAGCACATGCGCATTTACAACAAACATACAGAAATAAAAATAAGTAACAGTACATAGATCTATGCTGCAAACTCAGAACAAGGCAGCTCTGCAGGCCCCTCCCACTCAAGGGTGAGACTGAAGAGACCTCAAAATAGCTGCAAGCACTGGCCACATGCAGCCGTCCAATGAGGCAGCAATGGTCACATGCCTGAGTTTTCATCTTGAGGTCGCCAGTACTATTTTCCCCTCATTTTCAAACCATTATGAGATAGGTATTCCCATCTGTTGCTAGAATGGAGAAGAGGATGACAGACTGTTAAAAAGTATCCACCTGCCATCTTGTCTGCTGCTAGAATGAAGAGGATTAGACTGTTAGAAAGTAGCCCCAAGTCACCCTGACTGTTGCTAGAACGGAGAAGAGGATGAGACTGTTACAAAGTATCCACGTCATCCTATGTGCTACAAAAAGAGCCACCAACCAACCAAAACGCAGGAGACAGCACCCAACAAGTGCTGACCTGGAGGGAGGGCCACGCGCCCGTTAGGAACCCGGCTGTATTATCAGCTGAGCTCCACCTCCTGTCAAACCAACAGCAGCGTGTACTCTACTGTGAACTGCACATGCAACAGACTTGGGTTGCAGGATCCAGGTGGTGTGCTCCTCAGGAGAATCCAGCGCCTGATGATCTGAGGTCGCGCAGTTTCACCCTGAAACCATCCCCCACCCCACCATCGGTGGAAAAATTGTCTTCCATCAAAGTATCCCCTGGTGTCAACAAGGTTGGGGACTACTACTCTACATTAACCCAACTCAAATCAGATAGCATCCCAAAATACGCATCACTGTTAAAAATGACCAAATAACAGGAGGGACTCTATTCTGCCTTCCTACAAGACAAACCTTAAAAGCCAAGGAAGAGATTACTCCAGATACTGAATTCAGACTCCGTGCACTTTACCAATATTTAATTCCTACCAACTTCAGTCCCCTCAGCTGAAAAACCAACTCCCCCAACAGGAGTCAAAAATATTCACTAAAAAAAGAATGCACAGTGCAGGACTGGATCATGGTAGCAATGTCTGCTCAGTTTCCTGATGAGCTGTTCCTGGAATTCTGAAAAGACACAGGCCCACCCCATGGGGATCCCCTCATGCTCTGCACAAGGCCTGCCAAAGCAATCTTCCCCAGAAATGGCAAAAAACAGTCTTCATTGCGGCTGAATCTCCTGACCTTTCCTTTTAGATCAATAAAAAAAAATGACAGACAAAAAACACCCAAAGTAGTCTTCTCGCAGCAGTGGGACGTAGTGCATGAACCATCAAGCCCAGTTAGAGGCACAGGCAGCACTGCACCAGGATCCCACATGCGGCAGCGCAGCCTGAGAAACTGACAGGCCACCTGCACCCTGCAGTCCCCTGCACCGTCCCCAGCTACGCTGGGACATGACGATCAATCAGGCTGCACAGCACTCAGAGCCTGCCCCACCAAACAACCATAGAGAATGCTTTCATTCTGCAATCATGAGTATCTTACAAAAGCAAAACCTACACTATTTTCATTGTTAAGGCTCTAAGAGGTACTTTACATAAATATTCTTACTTCTTATAAGCAACAGCTAAAAATTTTCATATCCACTGTAAAGTATTCAAAATAATCATGCCTTCCACCAGTCACCGAGGCTGATGAGATCATAACAGGACTCCGTCTATGGTCCAGAGCCGTAAGGACTGGCATCGTGGAGAGGGTGCAAGGAGAAGGTAGGGTGAAACAGAATCCTCAACCTCACCTCAAACCTGCTCTGAATGCACTGATATCTGCAGTGGGAGGGCAGGAAGGAGCATTCTCCTGGGCTCCCTAGGGAATATGTGGAATACAAAGGTTTGAGAATCACCACACAAGGTCCTCTTCTCTGCCAGTGGCTGGCTCTCCTGGCCACTGTGCCAAGAAAACCCCCTACTGTTCTCTAAGCCCAGAATCAAAACATGGCCCCTCTAGACAAGCCGCCCATGAGGCCTTCCCGTCAGGGCAGGTGAGACTCATTCTGCAAGGCGCTGCAGCTGTAGTCCAGTGTCTGCCAGTTATGAAGCGAAGGTGAGCACAGAGAACACTTGAGGAAAATCCCCATAGAGGAGTGCCCTGCACAGGTATCACGCTAGAGTCAGCCCTCCACAAGCCAGCACGGGCACTGACTTGAGGCTTTTGAGAGAACCATTATACACGAGGTCAAAGGCTTTATAAATGTGTATGCCTCGCACTCTGATTTTGTTTTTGTTTTTTAAGTCATGGGGCCTCACTGTAGCCCAGACTGCAGTGCAGTGATGCAATCACAGCTCACTGCCACCTTCAACTCCTAAGCTCAAGTGATCCTCCCACCCCCGCCTCCCAAGTAGCTGTGTCTACACATGTACCAGCATACCTAGATAATTTCTTTGTTAGAAATGGGGTCTTACTACATCGTCCAGGCTGGTCTCAAACTCCCGGGCTCAAGTGATGCTCCCAACTTGGCCTCCTAAAATGCTGGGATTACACGCATGAGCCACTGCACCTGGTCTCTACTCTGCAATTTTACTTCAGGGCATTTTAAAGTTGACTGAAGAATTAAAAGTAAATACATAGACCTAGGGTGTTTAGTGGTTACAATTTGACACTCTCACCACCACAATCCAGGTTTAAATTTTTAAATAAAGGAATAAACTCAACGAAATGGAGAGATGCACAGTGTTCCCGAGGGGGATGACTGTGGATTATGATGGTGTCACTCCATAAATGTGATTTATCAGCAAATGCAATCCCATTGAAACTCTGCTGGACTTTCAAAATCAGAATTTGAGGGCCAGGCACGGTGGCTCACATGCATACACATGCTCACACTCACATACACATGCACAACCATGCATACATACGGGGACATGCACACACATGCTCGCACCTGTGCATATAATCACACACGCCTGTGCACACGCAGGCTTTTTTCCAAGCAGATGTTGTTCTGCATCCTGTCTTTTGGAAATACTTTTGCACGTTTTTTGTACAAACTATGGACAAAAATGGCCTGCCTCGTGACGCCCTCCGCCCAGCCTGCTGCTCTGCTTCACAGAGGGCACCTCCTTCCCTGATGTGAGCTCTGCTTGATGTTGCAGGTGCTATTTTTAACTTTCCCTGTGGCGTCCTTTTCCACACAAAGACCTTCCTGTTTCATATGGACAAATCCATTCATCTATTCTGGCTTCTCTGAATGTCTTGCTCAGGAAGCCTTAGCTAAGATGTGCTTGGAGCTGGTGCACAATAGAAGGGGTCACTCACACTGTAAGTCTTCCAGACAACATCGGGACAGGGTGGGAGAGGGCAGGTTGAGGTCATGAGGACAGTCCAGATACCTGGTGTTGATGAGAACAAGCGCTCAGCACCCTGAGCTGACTACACGGTGTGAGAGAACTTGGAAAGGGACCCGGACATCTGCTGTCCAACAACATCTCCCGCAGACTATTTGTTACCATTGTGAGTCTCATCAGGGCCTTCAAAACCGAGCAAGGCTCAAGGTAAGGCGTCTCCCAATCACAGACATGTGAAGCAGCAGTAACCAAATCCTGCTAAGCAGTAAACTTACAGAAATGAAGCTGCTCAGCCCGGGACAGTGGCTCATGTCTATAATCCCAGCTACTCAGAAGGCTGAAATGGAAGAATCACTTGAGGCCAAGAGTTCAAGATCAGCCTGGGCAACATAACAAGACCCCCATCTCTAAAAAAAAGAAAAAAAAAATGTTTTAAGCAGGACACAGTGGCTCACACCTGTAATCTCAGCACTTTGGGAGGCAGAAGCAGCCAGGTCACAAGGTCAGGAGTTCAAGACCAGCCTGGCCAACATGGTGAAACCCCATCTCTACTAAAAATACAAAAATTAGACAGGTGTGGTAGCATGTGCCTGTAATCCCAGCCACTTGGGAGACTGAGGCAGAAGAACTGCTTGAACCCAGGAGGCAGAGGTTGCAGTGACCCAAGATCGTGCCACTGCACTCCATCCTGGGGGACAGAGCAAGACTCCAACTCTTAAAAATTTAGTCAGGCACGGTGGTGTAACACCTGTGATCCTGGCTACCTGGGAGGCTGAGGCAGGAAGACCACTTGAGCCCAGGAATTTGAGGCTGCATTAAGGTGTGATCACACCACCGTACTCCAGCCAGGGCAACAGAGTAAAACTTTCTCTTGAAGAAGGAAGGAAAAAAGGAAGGAGCGAGAAAGACAGAGAGAAAAGAGAGAAAGAGAGGAAGGAGGGGAGAGAGAGAGAGAGAGAGAGAGAGAGAGAGAGAGAGAGAGAGAGAGAGAGAGAGAGAAAGGAGAGAAAAGAGACAGAGACACAAGAAAAACCAGAAAGAAAAAGGCTGGGCGCAGTGACTCACACCTGAAATTTGAGCACTTTGGGAGGCCAAAGCGGTCAGATCACCTGAGGTCAGGAGTTTGAGACTAGCCTGGCCAACAAGGTGAAACCCCATCTCTACTAAATAAATAAATAACAAAAATAAAGAGAGAAAGAGAAAGAAAGGGAAAGAAAAAGAGCGAGAGCAAGCAAGCGAGAGCGAGAGAAAGGAAGGATTAATTAATTTAGGGGCACACCCTCAATTTCCTGACCTCTAAATCGGTCCTCAGAACAGGCTGTGCCTCCTCATCAGACTCACACTTCACACGCCCCTCCAGGACGAAGGGTGACCTGCGGACCCACTAGTCACACCCTGGCTGCCAAGGCAAACATCTCAAAGCAATGCTTTGCCAGGTCTCTGTTCATCACCCCCACAGGTCTCCCTTGCTAATGACTACTTAGGCCCAGCAGAACCAGAAATCATCACCAGAGACAGATTATCTCCACAAACGATGATTCTGGCAAGAAGAAGACAGTGAAGAACATAATTCCCCTGTAATTAAAACAAATCTCCTGTTTTAATTGTTCTAATTACAACAAGCAAGCATTCAAGTAACAAGATGTCTGTGTATCAGACAATCCTGACCCCGGGGCAGCTGCCCGGATGTCCTGCGTGTGGCTGAGCCAACAGCGTGGGATGCAGCTGGAGCTGCACACAAGGGTAGGGGCTGTCACCTGAGGCTGCATGCCCGAGAGAGGGGCCAGCGCCACTCCCAAAGTGACCAGGCACCCACCGTATACCCCATTTCCCTTGGAAATGCTATTTAAAATGCCATTTACAAAAATCAATCAGGCTGGGCATGGTGGCTCACGCCTGTAATCCAGCACTCTGGGAGGCTGAAGTGGGCGGATCACAAGGTCAGGAGTTCAAGATCAGTCTGGCCAATACGATGAAACCCCATTTCTAGTAAAAATACAAAGAAATATTAGCTGGCCTGGTGGTGTGTGCCTGTAGTCCCAGCTACTCGGGAAGCTGAGGCAGAAGAATTGCTTGAACCCAGGAGGCAGAGGTTGCAGTGAGCCGAGATCTCACCACAGCACTCCAGCCTGGGTGACAGAGCAACACTTCGACACACACACACACACACACACACACAAAACGATTTGCCAATGTGAACAAGCAAATCGGTCCCAAGTGGGCCCTGAAAGCAAAGCAAGAGACAAGAGACAACAACGACTGCCTGCTGAGTGCAAAGACTTTAAGTACGTGAGTTTTGAGACACATACACAAACCCATTTTCAGCATCAAAGTCATTTCCTGATTGCTGTGCCTATTAAAATTATGAATGTTTCCCAAAGCAAGCACGATAAAGAGGACTGCAAAGCCAGGGAACACAGTAATGCACCCCACACCACAGCACCTTCCGGGTCCCACTGTAAGGCGACGGTCATGCCCTCCTCCAGCAGGTGGACCCAGTGCAGGGAATCTATCTGCACCCTCTGTGCAAGGCGGACTCTTCATCTGACCGGTTAACACTCCCGGTCTAGAGCCAGGCACAGCAGTGGAGCCAGCAGAACAGGCCCCAACACCCCAACAAGGCTCACCATGACGTACCAAAGCTGGGGCTCCAGCGAGCACCACTGCCCTCCAGCTGAAGCTGCGGATGTGGAGATGGCCTGTGTGCAGCGGCCTGCCTCCGGGAAAGGGAATTCTGCTCTGCCACTTTAACAGCAGAGAGATGGTGCCCGTAAGGGTGGGTCACATCCACGGCAATCAGGCCAAGTCACACCTAGAAGAGACGCCAACAACTCTACTTCCATCTGGCATTTCATTAGGCGGCTTCTTCTCTTCAAAAACTGAAAAGCAAACACACCGTCTGACTCTACACGGAGACAGACACGCAGCTCCTGACTAACGGGAGACATCGTGGTAAATGTGCATCAGAAACCCCAGCAGCAACATTCCCGACAAAGGAGAAACCAACGGAGGCTGAGCGGGTTCACTCGAGAGAAATGTCAATGTCCTGTCTCTGGCCAGCTCCACGGTTTCTACACCAACTCCACACAGAAACAGCATGCCCTTTTAGTAGACGACACTTATCGATGGGGATCAGTTCCCCTTCCAGCAAGCAGGGGACCTACAGCTGCCTCCAAGGGTGTACATGAAGCCCACAGGAGGAGGATGGGAACACGGCCAGCGAGAGGCTGGTGGTGGATGACAAGAGGAACCTGGAGAACAAGCCCAAAGCACGGCTGCCCTAAACGATCCTGGCAGTACCGTCACCAAAGCCAGGCAGCTGGCGCCCTCCACACCTGGGCCAGGCTTCTCTGTGAAGGGTCCAGAGAAAACATGGTCTCCCAGGACCCAGCGAGACTGGGCTCCTGGACCGTGACCTAGGTTCCTCCCAGCCCTGGTATTCTGAGGTCTGCTCCCAGCACTCGGGCTCAGCACACAAGCACAGAAGAGCCATGCCTGGAGCTCAGTTTCTCATCCGGCTTCTTACTTGACTTGTTCCCAGGTCTTGGTGGCCAAATGCAGTACCCAGAGATCCTTGTAGTGGTAGAACTGCTCTCCGTTGGGAGAGGCAAACTCCCCTCCAAAGACCCACAGCTGTCCGCCACCGTGAGGCACCGTCACCGCCTGTGAAAAGAAAGGAGACAGGTCAGGGCACAGTCACACAGCAGCAGGGCCCACTCCATGGATGACCGGCAGTGGTGAGTGCTTGAGTATGGCACGACTCTCTCAGCTGGCCTCCAAAGTGACCCGCCCCACACTCAGCCACTGTTCTCTCCTGCCTCCCTAGGCTGCAAAATAAACATCCATTTAAATGTAGACAGTGCCATAACCCGTAAGCGGACAAAGCAAGTTATTTCAAACATGAGCAATGGCATGATGCAACCTGGCAGTGTCTTCCTTGTTTTTTAGTATCTATAATAAAGCTGTCCGCCTACTCTCATTCATCCCTTTCCTACCTATTAAGTGCTAACTAAAACTACCCTCCACAAGTACAACATGCATGTAAAAGGAAGTGTTCATGGGCTGGGTGCGGTGGCTCACACCTGTAATCCCAGCACTTTGGAGGGCCGAGGCAGGAGATCAGGAGTTTGAGACCAGCCTGGCCAAGATGGTGAAACCCCATCTCTACTAAAAATACAAAAAATAGCCAGGCGAGGTGGTATGCGCCTGTAGTCCCAGCTACTCAGGAGGCTGAGTTAGAAGAATCTCTTGAACCCGGAAGGCAGAAGTAGCAGTGAACCAAGATCGCACCGCTGTACTACAGCCTGGGCAACGGGGAGAGCCTGCATCTCAAATTAAAAAAAAAAAAAAAAAGTTTATGTAATGTTTTTTCCTGGATCTTACTCTGTCACCCAGGCTGGAGTGCGGTGGTGTAATCATTATTCACTTCAGCCTTGACCTCCTGGATTCGAGTGATCCTCCCATCTCAGCCTCCTGAGTAGCTACAACTATAGTCGAGTGACACCATGCCCAGCAAACTGTTTATTTTTTGTAGAGGTAGGGTCTATATTGTCCAGGCTGGTCTCAAACTCCTGGCTTTAGTCAATCCTCCTGCCTCAGCCTCCCAAAGCACACTGGGATTACACACAAGCCACTGCACCTAGCCTTATGCCACATTATTAATGCTTATTAGAGATTTCAGCACCACAGTAAAGGTGAAGGAGCGCACTGGGCCACACGTGGGAGGGCACTCTGGCCTTCCTCAAGCAGCAGGGGATGCTGAGGAGAGAACAGAGGCACTAATAAAAAACAAGGGCATCCCTGAGGTCTCAGACACCACCAGTTACTCCGCAGGAGGCCCTCCACGGCCCACTCCCTCTCAGGACCCCAAGAGCTGCGGGCAGCAGAGGCTGTGGGGGACAGCAGGCATTCCCCTGTGGAAAGAGCTGCCTGGACAGACTGCTGGGCTGCAAGCAGTGGCAGAGACCACCAGGCTCCACAGGGTCTTTGCTCCAAACCTGCAAATTAAGCGGCAGCTGGGGTCCAGGAAGCAAGCGGCTCTTCCCAAGTTGGGAACAGCACGCTCCTCGGCATTCCGTGTTAGTAACCACGGCGGAGGGGACCCTCGGTGCTGTACTTCCACAAGTGCGAGCCACCCACACTGCCCCGGGACACACAGGCCAGCTTCAAGTGACGGTCATGCCCCCGGTGGTCTAATTAAGAGGGAAAAAGCAACCTGAGCACCCCAGCAGCAGGTGAAGCCCCATTCCCCAACTCAGCCGCAGCCATTTCAGACTCAGTCCTTTCTTAAAAGTCTGTTTTATTTTCTCTTGTTTCGAGGTAAGAGTAAGGACCTGGCAGGATGAAGAATGCTTCCACACAGGGTGCAGAGAGGGCTGGCAAACCAGAGTGCCAACCCATCCAAGTCCAGTGCACCCCGGGCAGGGCGGACAGTGGTCCTCAGCAGGCTCCCTTCCAGCACCTCTGAGTCAACGCTCCACCAGCCCGCACTCAGAAACGGCTGCAGTGCTGCCCCTCTGCAGAGATGCCGTTCCTTCTTGGGCCAGTCAGAAGATGTAGGTGGCAGCGGCACACACAGGGTGGCACGTCCCTCTCCACCCCACCCACTTCCTGTCATTCTTTGCACCTGTCATCTCAGCACTGATGACTGACCTGTAAAGGGACAAGCCAGGCTTCCTATCATTCTAAAAGCCCAGTAGTTCCAAAGGGAGAAACTGACCATTCCACACCTTTACAGCAGACATGAAGACTGGCCCAAGGCCCAAACTTAACAAATGTTTTGAGTCAAAAGGAGGTTAGGTGCCGCAACCATTGTGCAATAGCTAACCCAGAGTTAGAACCTAATCAACGCCATCTTAAACCCTGTACCCTGCAAGCACCAAGAAAACCGGTTTTTTCCAAAGAGTTGTAACTGCTGCCCCGTTTCCTTTGTGATAACTGCTTGCTGCCCCACTTTCCTTGCAATAACTGCTGACCTTGGCTTCTGCAAATAAAAACAGCTAGCTTGCTGTAAGGCTGCTTCCCTGCATCCCCTCACCCTCTTGGTCCCAAAACCCGGATGTGTAAAACCCTGCTCCCCCTGAGCTTGGGGCCACGGGTTGGAGAGACAAGAGTCCTCCGTGGCCGCCAGCAATAAAGACCCTGCAATTTGGCATACTTTTGTCTTGGTGTTAATTTTGTGTACTCGATCTGGTGTAATACCATGCCACACGGTACAACAGTTTTAAAACATCATCTCATGGAAGAGTATTCAATGCCACAGAATAATCCTACAATAATACATCAACGGCAAAGAACACCATAGAAAGGGCACATACACACACACTCCAGTGAGCATGAAATACAGACGCATAGAAACTGACCATTTTACATCTTTACAGCAGACATGATGACCTACTCCAGTGCCTGAAACACGTCAGCAAGCCCTGAGCCCCAACTCTAGAGTCTGAAACAAGACAGGGAGCCCTGAGCCCCGACTCCAGAGCCTGAAACACACCAGCGAGTCCTGACCCCCGACTCCAGAGCCTGAAACACACCAGCGAGCCCTGAGCCCCAACTCCAGAACCTGAAACACACCAGCGAGCCCTGAGCCCCGACTCCAGAGCCTGAAACACACTAGCGAGCCCTGACCCCCGACTCCAGAGCCTGAAACACACCAGCAAGCCCTGACCCCCGACTCCAGAGTCTGAAACACGACAGGGAGCCCTGAGCCCCAAATCCAGAACCTGAAACACGCCAGCGAGCCCTGACCCCCGACTCCAGAGCCTGAAACACGACAGGGAGCCCTGACCCCCGACTCCAGAGCCTGAAACACGCCAGCGAGCCCTGAGCCCCAACTCCAGAGCCTGAAACACGACAGGGAGCCCTGAGCCCTGACTTCAGAGCCTGAAACACGCCAGCGAGCCCTGAGCCCCGACTCCAGAACCTGAAACACGACAGGGAGCCCTTACCCCCGACTCCAGAGCCTAAAACACGACAGGGAGCCCTGACCCCGGACTCCAGAGCCTGAAACACACCAGCGAGCCCTGACCCACGACTCCAGAGCCTGAAACACGCCAGGGAGACCTGACCCCCGACTCCAGTGCCTGAAACACGACAGCGAGCCCTGACCCCCGACTCCAGTGCCTGAAACACGACAGGGAGCCCTGACCCACGACTCCAGAGCCTGAAACACGACAGGGAGCCCTGACCCCCGACTCCAGTGCCTGAAACACGACAGGGAGCCCTGACCCACGACTCCAGAGCCTGAAACATGACAGGGAGCCCTGAGCCCCGAATCCAGAGCCTGAAACACGACAGGGAGCCCTGACCCCGACTCCAGAGCCTAAAACACGACAGGGAGCCCTGACCCCCGACTCCAGAGCCTGAAACACACCAGCGAGCCCTGACCCCCGACTCCAGAGCCTGAAACACAACAGGGAGCCCTGACCCCGACTCCAGAGCCTGAAACACAACAGGGAGCCCTGACCCCGACTCCAGAGCCTGAAACATGCCAGGGAGCCCTAAGCCCCGACTCCAACACCTGCAGACAGCTTCTTCCCTGGCGCAGAGACAAGGGGCCCAGGTGGAGCAGGCAGTCTCGGGTAGCTGAGACAAGGGCTAGAGATCAGGGACGCAGAGCAGCTGGAAGCGGCAGGGCAGAGTACTGGAGAGAGGAAGCTGTGAGAGACAGAGCCCTAGAAGCCTGCACGGAAGCGTCCCTTGGAGTCTCTGTACACTAAGCTGTACCTTGGCAGGGTAAGACCCAGGAACCACTACTGTGAAGACAAAAGCATAAGAACTATCTGAGCTTACACGGCTTGGGAAGAGGCAAATTTCAACCAGATGGGGTGGAAAGACATTGCTGACCATACAAGGTACTCAGGAGAGACTGCAGAAAGCCACCGTGAGGGCTGAGCCAGCCCTAGAGAGAGCAACGAGAGGATCAAGATGAGAGTCCGGGGGAGGTGGGAAAAGAAAAAAAAAAAAAGGATCAAGATCATCTGCAAGGATCTGAATCACCTGCCAGGACAAAATGCAACACTGTTTGACAGGTGAAAAAATCCAGACACTCAGGCCAGGAGTGGCGGCTCATGCCTGCAATCCCAGCACTTTGGGAAGTGGTGGATCACTTGAGGTTAAGAGTGTAAGACCAGCCCGATGAACATGGTGAAACCCTATCTCCTAAAAAAAATACAAAATTAGCTGGGTATGGTGGCACACGCCTATAATCCCAGCTACTTGGGAGGCTGAGGCAGAACTGCTTGAACCTGGGAGGCTAAAGTTGCAGTGAGCCAAGATCCCACCACTGCACTCCAGCCCGGGTGACAGAGTAAGACTCAGTCTCAAAAAATAAATCATTAAAATAAAACGTTGGGCACAGTGGCTCACACCTGTAATCCTAGCACTTTGGGAGGCTGAGATGGGTGGATCATCTGAGGTCAGGAGTTCGAGACCAGTCTTACCAACGTGGAGAAACCCCATCTCTACTAAAAATACAAAATTAGCTGAGCATGATGGCGCAGCATGCCTGTAATCTCAGTTACTCAGAAGGCTGAGGCAGGAGAATCACTTGAATCCAGGAGGTAGAGGTTGCAGTGAGCCAAGATTGCGCCATTGCACTCCAGCCTGGGCAACAAGAGCAAAACTCTGTCTCAAAATAAATAAATAAATAAATAAATAAAACAAAAAATAAAAAAATCCAGACACTCAATAGGCAGCATCCACAAAGTCCAGGGTCTAACCACACAGTATTAACAGGAAAATATAAAGTATTAATAGCAGAAAAATCAGTGGACAGAAATAGAACCAGAAATGACAGAGATGAGAGAATAAGACAAGGGCAGTAATCAATTATAAATGTGTTCAAAGATTTAAAGGAAGATGTGAACATAGTAAGTAGAAACTATAATCGAAAACCAAACAACTTCTAGAGATGGAAAAAATACCACATGTAAAATTAAAAATTCACTAGTTAACGGCACATCCACTAATCTTGAAGAAGGGCAACAAAAACTACTCAAAATGAGAGAGAGAGAAAAAGGGAAGACAGAAAAAGAGATTTTCATTCCCCTATAGAATAATATCACAGTCTAACGTACATGTAATTTAACTTCCAGAAAAATGACAAAGATATCAAAATCAAATGTATGAAAAACTAACAAAGGCCAGGCGCAGTGGCTCACGCCTTAATCCCAGCATTCTGAAAGGCTGTGGTGAGTCGATCACTTGAAGCCAGGAGTTCAAGACCAGCCTGGCCAACATAGTGAAATCCTTTCTCTACTAAAAATACGAAAAGTAGCCGGACGTGGTGGCATATGCCTGTAATCCCAGCTACTCAGAAGCCTGAGGCAGGAGAATTGCTTGAACCCGGAGGTGGAAGTTGTAGTGAGCTTAGACAGCACCACTGCACTCCAGCCTGGGAGACAGAGAAGGACTCCGTCTCAAAAAAATAAAAGATTCAAATGTAGAAGACACCTTAGTCACCTAATGCAATCCCAGTCATCCAATATGATTACAAGGTTGAGGTCAGAAAAAGCAAGCAAATGGCCAGTCACAAGCCTGCAGACCCCACAGCAATGTCACACCAAAACCCAGAGATCCTTACTTCCCAGTCTCACCAACATCACCCCCCAGAGAAAACCCTTAAAGACAAACCATGACAGGCCAGGCCCAGCTGAAAACCACAAAGGCTTTCATGGCATCAATTGTTTAAGAATGTAATTAATAACAGTAATTAGAACAGAAAAGAATAGGTAAGAAAGGCCAGGCCCAGTGGCTCACACCTGTAATCCCAGCACTCTGGGAGGCCGAGGTGGGCAGATCACTCAAGGTCATGAGTTTGAGACCAGCCTGGCCAACACGGTGATGCCTTGTCTCCACTAAAAATACAAAAATGAGCCGGGCGTGTTGGTGGGCGCCTGTAATCAGTCACTCAGGAGGCTGAGGCAGGAGAACTGCTTGAACCTGGGAGGCGGAGGTTGCGGTGAGCTGAGATTGCACCACTGCGCTCCAGCCTGGGCGACAGAGTGAGACCGTCTCAAAAAACAAAACCAAAATCCAAGAGTATAAAAATCTGATTATTAAACCCGCCCAAATGCCTGCAAGCCTGCATCTGCATGGAATGTTCACTAAGCTCAGGCAGGCAGATCCTCCTCACAGAACCAACCTCATTAGCAAATGACTTCTAAGCACAGAATCAGCAAAGGTGGAAGGAAGTATTTTAGAGGAATGTGTGAATCATGCTGTGGTCGCCTGATGTGAATCTTTCTCTGCAATGGAGAGGCAGACACTCAAATTTTCTGTGCAAGTCCAACCGTAACAGAGTTGAACAAAGGACAAGGACAGAGCACCCAACCTTCCAGAGCTTACAGAATATCAGACGCTGGGCCCCTTCCCCAGCAGGATGTGATGGCTCTCACGGTGCTCCCCTAAGGAACGAGCCAGTGGCATGCTAAGTCAGTGCTACTTCTCTGCTACCCCGTTACAACTCATTTTCTGCTGACACAATTATTTTCCTTCCACCACGCATACCTTTCCCAAACACCCAGTTCTATCTTCACTATCTAATCCAGACCGTGGGCCTAGAGTAGAAGTGAGCATTCTGCCAGAGGCTGGGACATGCCAGGCACGACAGCAGGTATTTTACATGGAATATCTCACACGATCCTCACGCCCCCTGGGGAGCAGGCGTTCACCCCCTTTGTCTCACAGTGAAGAAGCTGAGTAAGGAATCCAAGGAAGCGAACAGCAGAGCCAGGGGATCTCAGGGCCCAGCCCTTCCGCACCAGTCACCGTCACCTATCAACTCTCCACGTGTCTGACTCTCAAATGGGAAGAGAAGGAGAGCGGCTGCGAGTCAGGGAAGACACTACCTGGTGAGCACAGCGCCTCGGAGGTGGATTGGGGATGTCGACTTTGGTCCAGGTGTCCTTTCTGATATTGTAGACATAGAGCTCATTATACAAAAAAGTCTGCAGGAAAGAAGAAGAGTGTCAGTGTCATGAATGATAAGCTTCCAAGGAAGTGGAGAGAACAATCTTAAGCATTACAATTCCCTGGGAAACTGACATCCTAAAGCAATGTAAACCGAACAGCACAAGGAGGCCACGTGGCTGGTTCCCTGGGGCCCTCTGGGATGACAACACCATGAAAATGACCAGATGTCCACCAGGCCCATGAATCTGGAAGGTACTCAAAGCCCTTGTTTATTAGGATTGGTCATTCTTCTAATTCAAGCCTAGTTTTATTTATTTATTTATTTTAGATGAAGCCTTGCTCTGTCGCCCAGGCTGGAGTGCAGTGGCACAATTTTGGCTCACTGCAACCTCTGCTTCCCAGATTCAAGCGATTCTCTGCCTCAGCCTCCCACGTAGCTGGGATTACAGGTGTGTGCCACCATGCCTGGCTAATTTTTGTATTTTTAGTAGAGACCATGTTGGACAGGCTGGTCTCAAACTCCTGACCTCAAGTAATCTGCCCGCCTCAGCCTCCCAAAGTGCTGGGATTACAGGTGTGTGCCACCACGTCCAGCCAAGCCTAGTTTCTAAAGGCACAAAAACAGAGAGGAAGATGGACAAACACAGTCGATCCCCCAGGGGCCATCCCAGGCTGCAAGGAAGGTCAGCTCCTGCTTTGCTGTTTCACATACAATTCTGAAACGCAGGTCTTTCTGGCCTGCTGAAAAACAAAAAGTAGCCCTACAATTTATCAGTACTTTTCCTATTTAAGACAACCTGAAAGCTGAGTGTAAAACCTGGAAACTCACTGGGAGGAAGAACAGAACAATCACCCACAACGAGGGCTGTGCCCGTCAAGAGTGATGACGGCGGAGCTGGGCTCAGCGTTAAGTCCCAGGAACGGAGACCCCAGTACCACTGATGTCATCCACAGTCACGCCAGTGCCTGGACGGTCCTGGTGACATCTCACATCAGGCCTGACAGCTCAAGCACGTGGTATTAGGTGGGTCAAAGGGCCAATGTGTATTTGATGTCACTGCCTTAACTTTCTATCAAATGATACTCATGCAATATGGGGAGAAAAGAAAAAAATATATACTTTACTTTTTGGCCATTGAAATATTCACCTCCGAAAAGGATTAATTCATCTTTCTCAGGATGAGCCGAGAAGGAGGCATTTAACCTACAAGAGACACAAGCGGTAGGTCAGCACAGTCTTCCCGAATCCACAGCTGAGTGCCATGCCCTTCCTCACAGAATCCTCTATCACCACAGACTGGTGCCTCTACACTTCCTGAAAGGAGAGCCTGGCATCCAGAAAAGAAGCACAGGTGCCAACCTTTTGGCCCCTCTACCAGTGCCCAGGGCCACACTCCCAGGACAGCCCTGGAGCTGGGCTGACAGTGCCTGGTTTGGAAAAAAAAAAAAAAAAAAAAAAAAAAGTCCCTAGGCAGGAAGAAGTCCAGATGTCCAGATGCCTCTATTAACATTCCAGAACTATCCTTTGTTTTCTTTGAGATGGACCTTCCCTCTTGTCACCCAGGCTGGAGTGTAATGCTACAATCTTGGCTCACTGCAACCTCCACCTCCCAGATTCAAGCGATTCTCCTGCCTCAGCCTCCTGAGTAGCTGGGATTATAGGTGGCTGCCACAATGCCCAGCTAATTTTTGTATTTTTTAGTAGAGATTTTCTATTTTTTAGGGTTTCACTGTGTTGTCCATGCTAATCTTGAACTCCTGACTTCAAATGATCTGCCCACCTCGGCCTCCCAAAGTGCTGGGATTACAGACATGAGCCACCACACCTGGCCCTCAAAACTGTCCTCTTTTAAAAGCCTATCCAATCACCTGAAAACTGTTCTAAAAATTTCAGTTATCGGCCGGGCGCAATAGCTCACGCTTGTAATCCCAGCACTTTGGGAGGCCGAGACGGGCAGATCACGAGGTTAAGAGATCAAGACCATCCTGGCCAACATGGTGAAACACCATCTCTACTAAAAATACAAAAATTAGCTGGGCGTGGTGGCATGTGCTTGTGGTCCCAGCTACTCGGGAGGCTGAGATAGGAGAACTGCTTGAACCCAGGAGGCGGACGTTGCAGTGAGCCGAGACTGCACCACTGCACTCCAGCCTGGTGACAGAGCAGGACTCCGTCTCAAAAAAAAAAAAATTCAGTATCTAAGTATGCCAATATACATGCCAAATATCTTCCACCTAGGAAATACAAACTTTCTACTTCTTTCACATAAAAAAAGAAGAGCTATAAGAAAATTATTTTGTTTTTAAATTGTGGGCCAGGCTGGGGGAGGCGAATCACTTGAATCTGGGAGGTGGAGGATGCAGTGAGCCACGATTGTGCCACTACACTCCAGCCTGGGCGATAGAGCAAGACTCGTGTGTGAAAAAAAGAAAAAATAAGTAAAGACCGTACGACCACTTCAGTTGAAACTAATTGCTGGGCATGGTGGCTCACACCTGTAATCGAGGCTGATGTCAAGAGTTCGAGACCAGCCTGGCCAACACGGTAAAACACTGTTTCTACTAAAAATACAAAAATTAGCTGGACGTGGTGGCACATGCCTGCAATCACAGCCACTTGGGAGGCTGAGGCAGGAGAATTGCTTGAGCCCTGGAGATGAGGTTTTGGTGAGCCAAGATCACGCCAGTGCACTTCAGCCTGGGCAACAAGAACAAAACTCCACCTCAAAAAAATAAACAAATAAATAAACAGTCTTTCCCAAATTTCTCTGACCCTGAATCCTTTTTCACTTGAACACCTATTGATTTTTTGCAGAAAGGTACCAAACACAACAGTACCAAAAAAAACCATGTGGATCGTTTCTTTTTTGCAGAAACGATCCACACGGGGCCCAAGCAGAGGCCCCACTCAGCTTGCAGCCGTACCAGCCCAGGTGTTTCTGCCACACAGGCAGGCGAAGTACTGATGCAGCTGGTGTCATGCCCCATTATCTAGGTAAGTCACACAGAGCCCATTCTGAGGGTATGCACATTTAAAAACTCGTCATTCTAGCTGGGTGTAGTGGCACATGCCTATAATCCCAAGCTACTCAGGAGGCTGAGGCAGGAGAATCGCTTGAACCCAGGAGGCGGAGGTTGCAGTGAGCTGAGATCCTGCCATTGCATTCCAGCCTGGGCGACAGAGCAAGACTCCATCTCAAAACAAAAAAACGTACATTCACCACGTGTAACTTAGATTTGGCAGTGAGGACAACATGCAAACTGAAGGGAAAAAAGCCAGGCAAGGTGGCTCAAGGTTGTAATCCCAGCACTTTGGGAGGACCAGATGGGTGGATCACCTGAGGTCAGGAGTTCAAGACCCACCTGACCAATATGATGAAACCCTGTCTCTACTAAAAACACAAAAATTAGCCGGGTGTGGTGGTGGGCTCCTGTAATCCCAGCTACTCAGGAGGCCAAAGCAGGAGAATTGCTTGAACCTGGGAGGCAGAGGTTGCAGTGAGCTGACACCACCCCACTGTACTCCAATCTGGGTGACAGAGCAAGACTCCGTCTCAAAAAAGAAAAAAAAGGGAAAAATAAAACTCAAATCCTAATGAACATTAAAGTGAAACCAGGAAGGACATCTGCCTTTGGGAGTGGCCCCAACACCACTCACTCTGCTCAGGGACTGATCACAGCCCTCCTCCCACCTCTGGGCAGGTGATGATAACCCTGCCTCTGAGGCCAGTGGGTGCAACTTGTTAAGGCAAAGGCAGCGCAATCACGACCCCCACTCCAGAAGGGCTGAACATCGGCTTCCACTTGGGCCTACAGCAGCTTTATTCAGAGGATAAATCCTGCAAGGTCAATCTTCTACTGAGAGAAATAAAGCAAACCATTTCTCATTCCAGCTCCTCCCATATGTGTTTGAAATCCTATAGGCTTGGAATGTTTGTACATAATTTTCACATTCATTTAAAACGGCTTATATACAATTTATGTTTAACAAACTTTTCATATGAGGATTTAAAAGCATTACAAACACAGCAAAAAGCCATGGTGATTTTCAGCTTTCTGCCTACAATACGCACTTTTAAAATACCTTAAGAACCAAAGAAGCCAGGCACAGTGGCTCACACCTGTAATGCCAGCACTTTGGGAGGCCAAGGTAGGTGGATTACCTGAGGTCACAAGTTCAAGACCAGCCTGAAGACGGAGAAACCCCATCTCTACTAAAAATACAAAATTATCTGGGTGTGGTGGCAAATGCCTGTAATCAATCTCAGCTACTCGGGAGGCTGAGGCAGAAGAATCACTTGAACCTGGGAGGCGGAGACTGCAGTGAACCGAAATCGTGCCACCGCACTCTAGCCTGGGCAACAAGAGGAAAAAAAAGCTCACTGGGGCAACGCTTTCATCCATACAACATGACCCTTCAAAGAGCTTTCAATCCCGGCACAGGAGCCTGGCGGGGAGCAGCTGTGCTGGAGTCCCCGGCCCCTGGTTTCTGCAGGACAATAAAGCTGAACAGCCGCATTCCAGTTCTTCAGAAGAAAGGGACCAAGAACAGGTTTTAATAATGAAAATGTCTCAAGTGCCTGGTCAGATATGAAACACGGTGCTATTTAAAGCAGTTTTTCAATTTATAGAAGAAAAAGACACATAATGCGAAAAACGCGACTTGCTCACCTTGGTGAGGGTGGGGAGCATGGAGTCTCCACAATCTGAGTCTTCTTGGCATCGAGTGTCTGGAAATGAGCTATAAGCACCTCCAGGTCTTCCTAGGAAACCAAGCAGACACGCGTGAGACTCGTTCCCTGGACGTGCCATAGAGCCACAGCCTGCTCAGCTTTCCTCCAGTCAGTGTGACTGGACTGGGCTTGGTCACGTCTGTGAACTGTAACATACTATGCCTGTGTTTGAAATGCAGGGTTCGACACACTCCAAAGTCACCAGAGCTGGACCTCAAAGGCAGTTTGCTGAGAAGTGTAAATGTGTGCTCCAGATATCATCTCATTCCAAAGCCTTAATGCTCCACCTGCAGGACCTTCCACTTAGACAAGTCTCTCGCTACTTCAGCGCAGGCACCCTCAGCACCCCTCATAACCCAGGCCCGGCCGGCGCACCTGCCTGCCTTCCTGTCTGCAGTATCTGATACACTTCTCTTACTCATTTGTTTCCTCGACACCCCTCCACCCCAACAAAATAATAAAATATGAGCTCCAGCAGAGCAAGACTTTCGACTGGTTAAAATGCTGCCTGCACAGCAAGGGCTCGGCAAATGCCAGCTGCGGTCTGTCTGTGCAAGCTCTTGAGTCTTCCTAGCAGGGCGGGCGGCTGAAGGCACGGAGGGGCCAGCAGAGGGTAGCACTGGAACCGAGTGTTCCTGCCTCAGCTGGAGCCCAGTTCCCAACACTCACGGGACACCCCAGCCTGATAGCTCAAGTTCCTTCTATCCTCAGCTGTCCTTCTTGCAGCTACAGACACCTGCAGATCATGTCCCTCCCCCACACCCACCTCTCCAACCCTACCTCACACCCAGCCCTCACTCCCCGAGCTACACCGGCTTCCTCTCTGTTCATTCAGTGAACACACACCATGTTCCCTCAGCCTCAACAGCCACCTCGCCCCATCCATTTCCTTCAGCCCACCCCTCAGTCTCAGGGTGAATGTCAATCCCTCCCAGTCAGAAGCTCTCACAGTAGGGCACACTGCTTAGAAGTCTATATACATGATATTTAAAACATAAGGTACAGAACTTTATCCAAGACGCTCCTGTGCACCGTTCCCAGGGTAAGGAATACAGTGTCACCCGAGTGTAGCACCCACACATCCCCGAAGTAACCATTACCTGGAACTCGGTGCTTATGAGTCTCATGCTTTTGACATTTTTATTACACATTTGGATGCCTAAGCAACATGCAGTACTTTTTCACAGTTTTAAATCTCACTAAATGGGTCGGGCGCGGTGGCTCACACCTGTAATCCCAGCACTATGGGACGCCAAAGTGGGTGGATCACGAGGTCAGGAGTTTGACACCAGCCTGGCCAACGTGGTGAAACCCCGTCTCTACTAAAAATACAAAAAATTAGCTGGGCATGGTGATGAGCACCTGTAATCCCAGTGAGGCAGAACTGCTTGAACCGGAGAGGTGGAGGCTATAGTGAGCCGAGATCACGCCATTGTACTCCAGCCTGGGCAACAAGAGCGAGACTCCGTCTCAAAATAAATAGCTATTAAATGGTATCATACTGCATTCTTTCAATTTTCTTTTTTTTGCTCAATAAGTTTAAATCAACAGTTCAAATACTAACGTCTATGAACCAAGAAAGCTTTGCCATTTTACTCTAAGGCAGCAGTCTTTCAACATGAGTGAACCTCATCATCACTGGGTGACTGAAGGAGAGCAAGGTGGTAGGATCTGGGTGACGCCGATGGCCTAGTCAGTGATAGCCTCTCCAAGGTGACATTAAGCTGAATGCTGAAAAGATGACAATCAGGAGTATGGTTGGGGTACAAGTAAGACCACAGACAGAACTTGGCATGTTTGAGACACTAAAATAAGAGCACTGTAGCTGGCAGGAGCCCAGGGAGACGCTGGAGAGGCAATCAGAGCCCCGACCAAGTGCAGGTGCGAACCAGGTGATCAAATACAGGAGTCTGAGAGCAGAATTCCAAGCTGTCTCCAAGATCCCCCTTCCCCCAATAATTCCCAGGACTGTCAAATAATGGGATTACCACTCTCCTGATTAGGTTGCATTGCAGACAGCTGAATTTAAGAGCGCGCGATGATCTTCCATGGGCCTAGACTAATCAGATGACCAGTTATTTTAAAGATTTGTTTTCAGGATTCATTAAGATACCATAAAAATCCCCAGGCCTGACACCCACTCTCTCACGGAGAGCTATAGTTACAATCACCTATATACTGGGCACTGGAAGGACCCATGAAGATGAGTAAAAACGACAGGTAACAGCTGGTTACTGAGTGCTTACTTTTTGCCAAGCACCATTCTGAAGATGCCACACAGGGGAACTGACTTACTGTGCCTCGACCCTGACAAGCAGGTCATGCCACTGAACTCCAGCCTGCGCGACAGAGTACGTCTCAAAAAAAAAAAATATATATATATATATCAGAGCTAAGAGGAGGGTGAGGGAAAAGTCCAACTCCATTATTTGAGCAACGAGTACATGGAGAGATCAACGATTTAGGAAAAAAAGGGACAAAGGAATGTGGTCAAGAGCTCTGGATTCGGGACATCCGGTCACATCCCAGTTCCATACTTCATGGTTCACCTGTTGTTCTGACTTCTTGTCAAATGGGAACATCAGTGCTGCGGAATTCACCTGGTTGTGAGGTTTCAAGCCCAGGTAGCACTGTGCCTGGCAAGCAATAAACACTGGCCATGAAAATTGCCCCCGGTTAGGAAACCCATGAGCAGTAGCCGAAGAACACTCAACCCCAAGTTCAGGACGGACCCTCCGGCAGACCCTGGGCTGACGACCAGAAGGAAGGAGACAATAGTGGTAGCCGCCATCAGCTGCTATGAGATAATACCCTGCGGCTGCAGGGCCTTCTTCACTTACTTAAGCCCATCTGCTGCTCACTCCTCAGGATTACTTTGTTTGCCCTCTTTCAAAAAATGAGAAGAGTGAGGTTCAGGAAAGTTAAAAGTCTTACTCCCAGACCAATCATCTTGCAAAGGCAGCCCCAGACTCAACCCCAGGTCGTCCTACGCCAAAACCCTGCCTCTTCCCAACATCCAGCCTCCCTTTAGAGGGAAGGAGAAAGGGGAGGAAACACAGAAAAACGCCCGAGACGCCATAGGAAGAAAAGCAAGCGCGTTAAAGAGGAAGCTCAGTCGTTCTTCGAGAAGCGGCCGGAGACACCTGGAGACTCGGGAAGGGGCGGGTCCCGTGCAGCCGACTGGACGCGGCACCGGGGCAGTTCCTACGGCCACCGACTCTCCCGCGGGGCTGGCGAGTCTCCCACAGCGCACACGGGGACCCACAACCCCGGGGGGGCGCAGGGACTCGGCCGAGGCTGCACGGCCGCGGCGTCGGGCAGCTAGGTCCGATGTGTCCCGCTCACCTCCTCCTTCCGCGAGCGCTTGGACACCTTCTTCTCCATCTTGGCGGCTGTCTTCTCCGCGCCGCGGCCCTTCTTCTCCTTCTTATCCTTCTTGCCCATCTTGCCGGATCCGAGGCCGCGCCGAAAACACGAGAGGAGTGAACGGCCCGCGCTCTCCGCCCGGAAACAGGCGTTCGTGGGGCGGAGCTCGGCCGTTTCTGGGCTCGGCGCACAGAAAGGGCGTCACTTCCGGCCCCGAGTCCGAGCCGTTTCCGGGTGGACGCACGGCTGGGTTGTTTTCTAGGTTCAGTCCTGGAGCTTGGTCTTTGGCAGCGGGCTCGGGGGCCTCGGACTCTGCATAAGGTCCTGGAGAAGATGACCCGCCCTGGGCTGGGCGCGGTGGCTCATCCCTGTAACCCTGGCCCTTTGGGAGGCTCTTGCGGGCGGATCGCTTGAATCCAGAAGTTTGAGGCCCGCCCCACCCCCAACTCTACAAAAGAAGAGAATTAGCCGGGCGTGGTGGCGCGCGCCTGTGGTCCTAGCTCCTCCGGAGGTTGAGGCGGGAAGATCGCTTCCGTCAAGAGATTCCAGGCTGCAATGAGCTATGATTGCGCCACTGCCCCCCAGCCTGGGCGACACAGCGAGATCCTGTTTCAAAACCGAAAAGATGGCAACCCCGGCCTGACATACCTGGGACACGCTCGCCGTTCTCACGCCCTGTACCCCCACCTAGCCAGTCCCCGTGTCAGAGGAGACGCGCCCTCTGAATTTTATTTTTATTTTTTGAGAAAAGGTCTCGCTCTGTCGCCAGTCTGAAGTACAGTGGCGCGATCTCGGCTCACTGCAACCTCCGCCTCCCGGGCCCAAGCGATTCTTGTGCCTCAGCCCCCCGAGTAGCTGGGACCACAGGTGCCCACCACGGCCGGCTCATTTTATGAGTTTTCCCAGGATGCACGTGGCCCGTTTAGGCACATTGCTTATCCCTGTGTACAATTGCCTAAGTATTGGCCGCATTTTTTCCGCGTGGACCAATCAAATGAATGCTGTGGCCTCATTCCCTAGAAAAAAATTTCAGTTACAAGGGTTTGCAGACCCTAAATGAGACAGTCCCTTCCACCATCCCATTTAAAATGTGCCAGCTAATGGCCGGGCGCCATCGCTCACACCTGTAATCCCAGCACTTTGGGAAGTGGAGGCAGAAGGATCACGAGATCAGGAGTTCGGGCCGGGCGCAGTGGCACACACCTGTAATCCAAGCACTTTGGAGGCCAAGGCAGGCGGATCACCTGAGGTCGGGAGTTCAAGACCAGCCTGACCAACATGGTGAAACCCCGTCTTAAAAAAAAAAAAAAGAGAGAGAGAGAGAGATCAGGAGTTTGAGGCCAGCTTGGCCAACAACATAGTGAAACCTCGTATCTACTAAAAATACAAAAAAAAATTAGCTGGGCGTGGTGGCGGGTGCGTGTAATCCTACCTACTCAGGAAGCTGAAGCAGGAGAATCGCTTGAACCCTGGAGGCTAAGATTGCAGTGAGCCCAGATGGTGCCATTGCACTCCAGCCTGGGCGACAAGAGTGAAACTCCATCTCAAAAAAAAAAAGTGCCAGATGCTGTTAGGTACTAAGGATATGTCCTCAAATGTCCTAGTATAGAGGACGTTTGTGTCCTCATTGGTAGGCTAAGGCTAATGATAGCATCCTGCAAGGGTCCTCAATTTGTGGAGCCTGAGAAATAAAGATGGGTAAGATCCAAGTGTCTGCTAGGAAACTGTACTCGAGGATTTGCCTCAAATTATGTAAGAAATGGCAAAATGATCTGCAGAGCATGTAACGTCATGATTTGAAATAGAGTGCAGATACTCATCACTACTTGGAAGATGTCATCTTTGGACTTGTAATCAAGGAATAAGGCAAATTAAGGACAAAGAAGCCAAAATTTGGCAAAGGGAAAGCATAAAGCAGAAAATAATCTAGTGTATTACTTTGTGTGTGACTCATCCTTTAAGAAGTTACCTTAGATCAGCTGGGCTCGGGGGCTCATGCCTGTAATCCCTGCACTTTGGGAGGCTGAGGCAGGATCACCTGAGGTCAGGAGTTTAAGACCAGCCTGACCAACATGGTAAAACCCCATCTCTACTAAAAATACAAAATTAGCCAGGCGTGGTGGCTCCTGCCTGTAATCCCAGCTACTCCAGAGGCTGAGTCAGGAGAATCGCTTGAGCCTGGGAGACGGAGTTGCAGGGTGCTGAGATTGTGCCACCGCACTCCAGCCTGGGTGACAGTAAGACTCCATCTTAAAAAAAAAAGTTACCTTAGATCCAATCAACGACTAGTCACTGAGCAACCAAGGAGGAATGATTTTCCAGCCAACTCCAAGCCTTGTCCATAAACCGAATTCTTTTTCTTTTCTTTTCTCTTTTTTTTTTTTGAGAGGAAGTCTTGCTCTATTGCCCAGGCTGGAATACAGTGTCACGATCTTGGCTCACTGCAACCTCCACTTAGCTGGGAAGTGCCTGCCACCACGCCCAGCTAATTTTTTTTTTTTTTTTTTTTTTAGGAGAGACGAGTTTCTTCACATTGGTCAGGCTGGTTTCGAACTTCTGACCTCAGATGATCTGCCCGCCTCAGCCTCCCAAAGTAGTGGGATAACAGGTGTAAGCCACTGCACCTAGCCTCATAAACCAAGTTCTTTAAGAAGAAAAATGAAATTTGGGGAAATAATGAGAAGAAAAGGTAGAACTGGCCGAAGGTCACCATGGTCTCCAGCACTGCTTGTAGGAAAACTGTGTGATGGTAGGAAAGAAACAAGAACCAGTTAGAAGCTGACCAAAAAGGAGCTGGAGAATTTCACAGAAACCCAGCCTCAGCATCTAGGCATGATTATCTTCTATGATGAGCTGCAAAAGGCTAAATCCTCACTATTGCCCTGCAGAAATAGTTCTGTCCCCTCTAGGCTGCTATGACTTTAAGAACATATCTAATCCTTTAATACTTTTCTAAAAATACTGGGTAACCCTGAAGCAACACACTTGAAGCAAAATGGCTCTTCATTCACAGTACATGTATGTGCAATACATTACAATGGTGCCCACTTCAGGCCAGCGAGAGGGAGTGCATACGACCTACTGAAGATTTAGGAGGATCTCGTGGACCCGCGGTTTAATGCTTTTATTATCTGAAAGAAGCTCGAAGCTAAATTAGAAGGCTCTTAGATTGTAGGTGTCATGGTGATTTACGTGAGAATGAAATTCTCATTACTGAGAAAGACAGGGAATAGAACATCTAAAATGAGATCAGATCCTAAAATAGTCAAAAGATTAAGTACAGGGCTCTATTTTGGTAAAATTCAGTTTTGAACTTTAATGCATTCCCTTTATCACTATCTTTTGTGTGATCAGGCGCCCCCTGCTGCCTTCAAGTAGAAGTGCAGAAGAGAAAAATTATTAATACTGGACTACGTTTTAGGAAAATGTGCTAACTTCTAATTACCCTCACCGAAAGTAATCAGTGTGATTGGAAGGCTTTGCCAAGTGTGGTATGGATTACGTGTCTCTTTGTACATTTCCCATCTGTAAACTGGGAATGTTGAACTAGTTCGCCTACTACACAGGATTCTTGGGAAAATCAAGTGAAATAATAATAAAGCTTAGGAGAGTAAAAAAGCAAAATACAAAGTTGGGGTTTTTTTTTGAAATGGAGTCTCACTCCATCACCCAGGCTGGAATGCAATGGCATGATCTCGGCTCACTGCAACCTTTGCCTCCCAGGTACGAGTGACTCTCTAACCTCAGCCTCCCAAGCAGCTGGGATTACAGGCACCCGCCACCACACCCGGCTAATTTTTGTATTTTTAGTAGAGACGGGGTTTCACCATTTGGCCAGGCTGGTCTCAAACTCCTGACCTCAGGTGACCCACCCACCTGGGATTACAGGCATGAGCCACTGCACCCAGCCTTACTGAATTTTTTCTACTTCTTTGAATCCATTCCAGAGAGAAGAAGAAGATTCCCAACTACAATCAGGAATTTATCCATGTGTTGCTTATATACAATAAACTGTATGTGTTTCAAGTGCACGCACGTGGCCAGGCTGTGGCAGGTGGGTGCTGACAGGCATGAGGCATCTACAGTTGGCTCCTGGCCTCTGAGAAGGGCCCCCACTCAGGAGAAGCCCCAAGGGATGAGGAGAAACAAATATGGGATTTGTCAGCCTTGAAGTTCCAAATTGGAAACGTGTGTCCCTGGGTAGGGTAAATGGATCACCTTCTTCAAGATTTTGCAATTTCTTTTTTTTGTTTTTTGAGATGGAGTCTCACTCTATGGCCCAGGCTGGAGTGCCATGGTGCGATCTTGGCTCACTGGAACCTCCGCATCACAGGTTCAAGAGACTCTCCCGCCTCAGCCTCCTGAGTACCTGTGATTACAGGTGCCCGCCACAACACCCGACTCAGTTTTTTTGTTTTTAGTAGAGACTGGGTTTCACCATGTTGGCCAGGCTGGTCTCAAACTCCTGACCCCAGGTGACCCACCCACCTCAGCCTCCTAAAATGCTGGGATTACAGGTGAGAGCCACTGAGCCTGGTTATCTTCCAATTTCATAGCATAAAGCAATATGTGATGTTCTTCTAATTAAAACAATAAATTCGTCAAGGTGTAGAATTTAATATGTGTTAACACTGTCGAGGTCAAATAAAAATATAGCGGGATCGATAAACAAAACATTTTATATGGGAATCTCAGAATTACATTATGGGGCATATCCACAGGCCGGAGTGAACTTCAGTATGTCCAAAGAACAAAGAGCAAGTTGGAGATTTTATTAAAAAGAGCAATGTGGCCGGTCGAGGTGGCTCACACCTGTTATTCCCCACACTTTGGGAAGCCAAGGTGCGAGGATCATTTGAGGTCAGGAGTCCGAGACTAGCCTGGCCAACATGATGAAACCCCATCTCTACTAAAAATACCGAAATTAGCTGGCTGTGGTGACGCACGCCTGTAATCGCAGCTACTTGGGAGGCTGAGGCAGGAGAATCCCTTGAGCCTGGAGGCAGAGGTTGCAGTGAGCCAAGAACGTTCCATTGCACTCCAGCCTGGGCAACAGTTTGATACTCAAACAAAAAAAAAAAAAAAAAAGCTGGGCATCGTGGTCTGGTCTGTGGTCCCAGCTGCTCAGGAGGTGAAGGCAAGAGAATTGCTTGAACTTGGGAGGCAGAGGTTATTGTGAACCAGGATCACGCCGCTACACTCCAGCCGGGTGACAGAACAAGACTCCGTCTCACACAACAACAACAAAAAATACAAAATACAAAAATTAGCTGGGTGTGGTGGCTCACACCTGTAATCCCAGCTACTTGGGAGTCAGAGGCACGAGAATGGCTTGAATCCAGGAGACGGAGGTTACAGTGAGGCAAGATTGCACCACTGCACTCCAGCCTGGATCTGGATGACAGAGCGAGGCTCAGACTCAAAAAAGAAAGAGAGAGAGAGAGATGTTACATGATGTTTCAAAATAAAACTCATTGGCACTGGCAAAGTTTTTGAGAGTTGGTTGGTGAGTGAGGGTGGTAGGTAGAATTAGTCATAGAGCCACAGCACAGCGTGTCAGCAGTGACTGGGCGAAACTGGTCTCAGGCTGACAGCAGGACATCTTGGCGACTGGCTTGCTATAGACCCCTGGCCAGGGTCTTTGTGCCCCGAGTGCTTTTCTTCACCTTTTGTCCCTCAAATGTAATTTAGTTGGGTATGGCAATATCACTCCAATGTATACAATTTTTACAATGTATGTATACACCCTGAAACCACCACAATCACCAAAATGACAGGTAGCAGCTGGTTATTGAGTGCTTACTTTCTGCCAAGCACCATTCTGAAGTTCGAGACCAGCCTGACCAACATGGTGAAACCCTGTCTCTACTAAAAATACAAAAATCAGTCGGGCGTGGTGGCGGGCTCCTGTAATCCCAGCTACTCAGGAGGCTAAGGCAGGAGAATCACTTGAACCTGGGAGGCGGAGGTTGCAGTGAGCCCAGATTGTGGCATGCACTCCAGCCTGGTGACAGAGTGGGACTCCTTCTTTAAAAAAAAAAAAAAAAATTTCTTGATTAGTTTACATTTTTCTAGGATTTGACAAAGTAGAATCCTACAGCCGGGCACGTTGGCCCATGCCTTAATCCTAGCACTTAATCCTAGCACTTTGGGAGTCTGAGGTGAGCAGATAGCCTGAGATGAGGAGTTAAAGACCAACCTGGCCAACATGGTGAAGCGTTGTCTCTACCAAATATGCAAAAATTAGCCAGGTGTGGTGGCACATGCCTGTAATCCCAGCTCTTCAGGAGGCTGCGGCAGGAGAATTGCTTGAACCTGGGGAGTGGAGGTTGCAGTGAACCGTGACAGTGGTACTGCACTCCAGCCTGGGTGACAGAGCGAGACTTGGTCTCATAAAAAAAAAAAAAAAAGAAAGAAAGAAAGAAAAAAGGAATCCTACAGTATGTACTCTTTTGGTAGGGGGAAGCTCTGGCTTCCTTCATTCACTAAGCCTCACTCTGAGATTCATCCATGAAGTTCCTTTATATGAATCAGAGGTTCATTCCTGTGCATTCTGAGTAGGGCAAATGCACCAAACTTTATCAATGCACCTAGAAACGCATGTTTGCGTTGCTTTCAGTTTGAGGCTATTCCCAAAAAAGCTATTGTGAACATTTGTGCCCAGGTGTTTGCATAAACGTACACTTCCATTCCTCTTAAATCCCTCAGCAGTAGAACAGCAGACTCACGTGTGAAGGGCACATTTAACTTCTTGAGAAACTGCCAAGCTGTTTTCAAAGTGGCTGTACTGTTTTGCATTCCCATCAGCTGTGTGGGAGAATCCCCGTGGCTGCACGCCTCCCCTGATATTGGTAGGGGCAGACTTTTTCACTTTAGATATGCTATTCCAGTAGGCACACAGCTGTATCTCACTGTGCTTTAGATGTGCGTTTCCTAATGGCTCGTGACCCTGTGCATTGCCTTTTGTGCTTATCAGCTGAACCAGGCACAGGAGCACACAGCTGTAATCGCAGCACTTTGGGAGGCTGAGGTGGGCAGATCACAAGGTCAGGAGTTCGAGATCAGCCTGGCCAACATGGTGACTACCCTGTCTCTACTAAAAAAAATACAAAAATTAGTTGGGCATGGTGGTGGATGCCTGTAATCCCAGCTACTTGGTAGGCTGAGGCAAGAAAATTGCTTGAACCCGGGAGGCAGAGGTTGCAGAGAGCTGAGATCAAACCACTGCACTCCAGCCTGGGCGACTGAGCAAGACTCCGTCTCAAAAAAAAAAAAAAAAAGTCAGCTCAAATATTTGGGCCATTTTTTAATTGGGTTGTTAGTTTTCTTTTTGTTGAATGTCAAGAATTCTTAGGATATCTTGGCTGGGTGCAGTGGCTCACACCTGTAATCTCGGCACTCTCGGAGGCGGAGGCCAGCAGATTACAAGGTTAGGAGATTAAGACCATTCTGGATGACACAGTGAAACCCCATCTCTACTAAAAATACAAAAATTAACCGGACTCGGTGGTGTGTGCCTGTAATCCAAGTTACTTGGGAGGCTGAGGATGAGAATTGCTAGAACCCGAGAGGCAGAGGTTGCAGTGAGCCGAGATCGCACCACTACACTCCAGCCTGGGTAACAGAGCCAGACACTGTCTCAAAAACAAAAAACAAAACAAAACTCAGCTCAAATATTTTGCCCATTTTTTAATTGGGTTGTTTTCTTTTTATTGAATTTCAAGAATTCTTAAGATATTTTGGGCCAGGTGTGGTGGCTCACGCCTGTAATCCTAGCACTTTGGGAGGCTGAGGTGGGTGGATCACCTGAGGTCAGGAGTTCAAGACCAGCCTGGCCATCATGGTGAAACCCCATCTTTTCTATACCTATATATAAAAGAAAGATACTTTGGACAGGCGAGGTGGCTCACACCTGTAATCCCAGCACTTTGGGCTTTGGGAGGCCAAGGCGGGTGGATCCTGAGGTCAGGAGATCAAGACCATCCTGGCTAACACAGTGAAACCCTGTCTCTGCTGAAAATACAAAAATTAGCTAGAAGTGGTGGCACGTGCCTGTAATTCAAGCTACTCATGAGGCTGAGGCAGAGAATTGCTCGAACTCGGGAGGCGGAGGTTGCAGTGAGCTGAGATCTCGCCACTGCGCTCCAGCCTGGCAACAGAGCAAGACTCTGTATCAAAAAAAAAAAAAAGGTATTTTGGATTCAACACCTCAATCAGATATGTGACTTACAAATATTTTCTCCCAGTCTGTGACTTCAACTTTCATGTTCTTAAGGTGTCTTTCAAAGATCAGAAGTTCTTAATTTTGATAATGTCTAATTTTTCCATTTTTTAAATACATTATGCTTTTAGTGTCATATTTTAAAACCATTTACCTAGCATTAAATCATGATGTTTTCCTTCCACTAGTGTCCCTTAAAATAGAAAAAAAAATCATGACATTTTCCTCCTAAGTTTACTTACAAAAGTTTTATAGTTGCTTATTTTGCAAATAGATCAGTGACTGAATTTGAGTTAGTTTTTGTTTGGGGTGCAGGATAGAAATCAAAATGTTGGCATATGGATATTTAATTGCTCCACCAGAATTGGTTGAAAAGACTATACTTCCTCTAATGAAGCCATCTCCCCTTTATCAAAAATCAGTTGGTGGGGCCGGGCACTGTGACTCATGCCTGTAATCCCGGCACTTTGGGAGGCTGAGGTAGGCAGATCACTTGAGGTCAGGAGTTCGAGGCCAGCCTGGCCAAGATGGCAAAACCCCGTTTCTACTAAAAATAGAAAAATTAGCCAGGCATGGTAGCACACACCTGTAATCCCAGCTGCAGGCTGAGGCAGGAGAAGTCCTTGAACCTGAGAGGTGGAGGTTGCAGTGAGCCAAGATAGTGCTACTGCACTCTCACCTGGGCAATAGAGCAAGACTCTGTCTCAAAAACAAAATCAATTGGTCATATACATACAGATACATATATGAGTTTATTATGGACTCTATTCAATCCCATTGATCTCCTGTCCTTCTTCATGCCAATACCACAGCTTTGATTACTGGAGACGTCTAGTAAGTTTTTAAATCAGATTACATTTGTTCTCTGACTTTGTTCTTTTTCAAAGTTGTTTTTATCCAGAATAGTTCCCTTCTATTTCCTTATGAATTTTGGAATTAGCTTGTCAATTTCTAAAGAAACAATCTCCTGGGACTTTTATTTTTATTTTTTATTTTTTTTGAGATGAAGTCTCACTCCGTTGCCCAGGTTGGAGTGCAGTGGTGTGATCTCGGCTCACTGCAACCTCCACCTCCGAGGTTCAAGCAATTCTCCTGCCTCAGCCTCCCAAATAGCTGGGATTATAGGCACGTGCCACCACACCCAGCTAATTTTATATTTTTAGCAGAGATGGAGTTTTACCATGTTGGCCAGGCTGGTCTTGAACTCCTGACCTCAGGTGATTCCCCCCCGCCCCCCCCGCCTCCCCCGCCTCAGCCTCCCTAAGTGCTGGGATTACAGACACGAGCCACCGCGCCTGGCTTTTTTTTTTTTTTTTAAATAGAGACAGGGTCTTGCTGCTCAGTTGCCCAGGGTGGAGTGCAGTGACACAATCATAGCTCACTGCAACCTTAACCTCCTGGGCTCAAATGATCTTCCTGCCTCAGGCTCCCCCATACCTCGGGCTACAAGTGCATCCCACCACAGCCAACTAGTTGTTGTTGTTGTTTTTTTTAAATTAAAAATGTTTCCCTGTTTGTGTGAAGACAGGGCCTCTCTATGTTGTCCAGGTTAGTCTTGAACTCCAGGCCTCCAAAAGTGCTGGGATCGCAGGCATGAGCACCTGGTCTGCCTGGGATTTTGACTGGGAATGCACAGAATCTATAGATCAGTTTAGGGAAAATCGATACTTACTATTCAATCCATAATAAAATATGCCTGTTCAATTCTTTGGGCCTTTTAAAATCCTCTCTGAGGCTAGGCACAGTGGCTCACACCTGTAATCCCAGCCCTTTGAGAGGCTGAGGTGGGTGGGTCACTTGAGCCCAGGAGTTTAGACCAGCCTGGCCAGTACGGCGAAACCCCATCTCTACTAAAAATACAAAAATTAGCTTGGCATGAGGGCACAAGCCTGTAATCCCAGCTACTCAGAAGGCTCAGGCTTGATCATTGCTTGTACCTGGGAGGTGGAGGTTGCAGTGAGTGGAGATCACACCACTGCACTTCAGTCCAGGCTACAGAGAGAGACTCTGTCTCAAAGAAAAGAAAAAAAATTCTCTCTGAGCAATTTTTGGAGGGTTTCCATAGTACGGGTCTTGCACATCATTTGTCAGATTTTTTTTTTCAAACACAGTCTCACTCTTGTTGCCCAGGCTGGAATGCAGTGGTACAGTCTTGGCTCACTGCAACCTCCACCTCCCGGTTCGCGTGATTCTCCTGAGTAGCTGGGATTACAGGCACCTGCCACCACACCCAGTTAATTTTTTTGTATTTTTAGTAGAGACAGGGTTTCACCATGTCGGCCAGGCCGGTCTTGAACTCCCGACCTGGTGATCTGCCTGCTTCAGCCTCAGCCTCCCAAAGTGCTGGGATTACAGGCATGAGCCACCAAGCCCGACCCATTTGTCAGAGTGAGTCTTTCACATTTTATAGTGAGTCTTTCACATTTTTTTATGCTCATGGCATCATGCACTTTTAATTCCTGATTATACATTGCTAGTACATAGAAATACAATCGTTTTGTTTATGGGGCATGTATCCATAATCTTGCTAAGTTCACTCATGAGCTCAAGCAGCTTTTTGTAGATTCCATAAGCTATGTGGTCTCTGATTACAGACAGTTTAGTTTTTCACCTTTCAATCTGGATGCTTTCTTTTTATTTTTCTTGTCTTGCCGCATAGGCTGGAACCATTAATGTTATGTTGACTACAAGTAGAAGTGGATATTCTTGGCTTGTTCCCAATCTTTTTTTGTTTGTTTTTGAGATGGAGTCTCACTCTGTCACCCAGACTGGAGTACAGTGGTGTGATCTAGGCTGACTGCAACCTCCGTCTCCTGGGTTCAGGCAATTCTCTTGCCTCACCTTCCCAAGTAGCTGAGATTTCAGATGCCCACCGGCTAATTTTTTAATATTTTTAGTAGAGACAGGGTTTCACCATGTTGGCCAGGTTGATTTTGAACTCCTGACCTCAAGTGATCTGATCACCTCAGCCTCCCAAAGTGCTAGGATTACAGGCCTGAGCCACAGAACCCAACCCTTGTTCCCAGTCTTAGGAGACAAGCATTTGATCTCTGTGGTAGGCAAATTCTAAGATGTTCCCCAAGATTCCTGCCTCCTAGGGTACATGGCCTAAAAAATCCCCAGGACTGGCCAGGTGCCGTGGCTCATGCCTGTAATCCCAGCACTTTGGGAGGCTGAGGAGGGTGGATCACGAGGTCAGGAGTTCGAGACCAGCCTGGCCAACATGGCAAAACCCCGTTTCTATCAAAAATACAAAAATTAGCCTGGTGTGGTGGCATGCGCCTGCAGTCCCAGCTACTCAGGAGGTTGAGGCAGGAGAATTGCTTGAACCCAGGAGACAGAGGTTCCAGTGAGCTGAGATCGCACCATTGCACTCCAGCATAGGGGACAGAGCAAGACTTCATCTCAAAAAAAAAGATTCCCCAGGACTGTGTAGATGATCAATATCACTCACATGATTAGGTGATATTTTATGGCATAGTTGACTAATAAATGGGTGTTGTTTTAAGCTAAGTTCCTGGTAAATGTTTAACAGCAATAGGAAACTCATGCCGTCTTTCACGGTTGAATATGATGTTAGCTGTAGGTTTTTCAGAGCAGTCCACTATCTAGTTGAGAAGGTTCTATTCTCTACCTAATTTGCTGAGAGTTTTTATAAGAAATGAATGTTGGATTTTGTCAAATGCTTTTCCTGCATCTGATAATCACGTTTTTTCTTTATTTTAAAGAAATCTACTAATATGGCAAATTGGCTGGGCATGGTGGCTCATGCCTGTAATCCCAGCTCTTTGGGAGGTTGAGGTGGGTGGATTACCTGAGATCAGGAGCTGGAGACCAGCCTGGCCAGCATGGTGAAACCCCGTCTCTACTAATATACACAAATTAGCTGGGTGTGGTGCTGTGTACCTGTAATCTCAGCTACTCAGGAGGCTGAGGCAGGAGAATGGCTTGAACCTGGGAGGTGGAGGTTGCAGTGAGTCGAGATCGTACCACTCCACCCTAGCCTTAGTGACAGAACAAGAGTCCATCTTAAAAAAAAAAACAAAAAACGCTGAGTGCAGTGGCTCACGCCTGTAATTCCTGAATCCGGCCGAGGTGGGCAGATCATGAGGTCAGGAGATGGAGACCATCCTGGCTAACATAGTGTAACCCTGTCTATTTTTAAAAATACAGAAATTAGCTGGGCATGGTGGCATGCGCCTATAGTCCCAGCTACTTGAGCTGAAGCAGGGGAATTGCTTGAACCTGGGAGGGGGAGATTGCAGTGAGCAGAGATCACATCACTGCACTCCAGCCTGGGTGACAGAGTGAGACTCAGTCTCAAAAAAGGAAAAAAAAAAATTTGGTTTGCTAAAATTTTGTAAAGAAATTTGGCATCTATATTTGTGAAGGATCAATATTAGTCTGCAGTTTTCTTTTCTCCAAATATCCTGGCCCAGTTTGGTATCCAATGAATACTTTTCTCATAGAATAAGCTAGGAAACATTCCCTCCTCTCCAATTTTCTGGGAGACTTGGTAGAGAATTGAGAGTGTTTCTTGCTTAAATGATTGGTAGAACTCACCAGTGATGCCAGCTTGGCCCAGAGGTTTCTTCGTGGGAAGTTTTCTAGCTACATATTCAATTTCTTTAATAGAAACAGCGCTATATCGCTTATGTACTTCTCCTTGAGTGAGCGTTCATAGTTTGTCTATTTTTTTTTTTTGAGACGCGGTCTTGCTCTGCTGCCCAGTCTTGCTTGTTGTGCAGTGGTTCGATCTCGGGTCACTGCAACCTCAGCCTCCTAGGTTCAAGCAATTCTCTGCCTCAGCCTCCTGTGTAGCTGGAATTACAGGTGCCCACCACCATGCCTGGCTAGTTTTTGTATTTTTAGTAGAGACAGGGTTTCACCATCTTGGCCAGGCTGGTCTTGAACTCCTGACCTCATGATCCACCCACCTCGGCCTCCCAAAGGGCTGAGGTGAGTCACCACACCTGGCCAATAGTTTGTCTTTTTTTTTAAAGACAGGGTTTCGCCATGTTGGACAGGCTGGTTTCAAACTCCTGACTTCAAGTGATCCACCCGCCTTGGCCTCCCATAGTGCTGGGATTACAGGTGTGAGCCACCACGCGCTGCCTAGCTTGTCTATTTTAGGGAATTTGTCCATTTTATACATTATATGTCAAATTTATTGGCAAAAACCTGCCATAATAGTCCCTCATTAACCTTTTTCTATCTGTAAATCATAGTGCTGCCATCTCTCTCACTCCTGATGTCGGTAATTTATCCCTTCTCTTTCTCTCTCTCATTTTTTTTTTTCGTTGATCAGTCTAGGCCAAGTTAGAGGTTTATCAACTCAACATCATTGATCTTCTCAAAGAACCCCAATTTTTTTTTTACTAATTTTTCTCTATTATTCTTTTGTTTTCTTTTTTGTTTTCCTTTTTTTTTTGAGATGGAGTTTCGCTCTTGTTGCCCAGGCTAGAGTGCAATAGTGCCATCGTGGCTCACTGCAACCTCCACCTCTTGGGTTCAATCAGGTCTCCTGCCTCAGCCTCCCAAGTAGCTGGGATGACAGGCATGCGCCACCATGCCTGGCTAATTTTATATTTTTGGTAGAGACACTGTCTCTCCATGTTGGTCAGGCTGGTCTCGAACTCCTGACCTCAGGTGATCCGCCTGCCTTGGCCTCCCCAAGTGCTGGGATTACAGGTGTGAGCCACCGTACCCGGCCTTTCTTTCCCTTTTTTTTTGAAACACAAGTCTCAGTCTGTGGCCCAGTCTGCAGTGCAGTGGCATGATCTTGGCTCACCGCAACCTCCACCTCCTGAGTAGCTGGGATTACAGGTGCGCATCACCACACCAGGTAATTTTTGTATTTTGAGTAGAGATGGGGTTTCACCACGTTGGTCAGGCTGGTCTCAAACTCCTGACCACAAGTGACTTTCCCCCCTTGGCCACTCAAACTGCTGGGATTATAGGCGTGAAACACTCCACCCCGCCTATTTCTAGTTTTTTAACTTAGAAGCTGAGGTCATTGATTTCAGACCTTTAAATGCTTAGTGCTATCAATTTACCTTTAAATATTGCTTTTGCTGCCTCCCGCAGATTGTGATATGTTGCATTTTGATTTTTATTCCATTCAAAATACTTCCTAAATTTCCTTTTGATTTCTTCTTAGGCCCATGGTTACTTAGAAGTGTATTTTTTAGCTTCCAGTTATCTGGATATTTTCCAGAGATCTTTCAGGAAATAAATTTTTTCCCCTAACTGCTTTATGATTTTATCTTATTCTGCAGTTTCACTAACATGAATCTAAATATTGGCCAGGCATGGTGGCTCACACCTGTAATCCAAGCACTTTGGAGGCCAAGGCGGGCAGATCATCTGAGGTCAGGAGTTCAAGACCAGCCCGACCAACATGGTGAAACCCTGTCTTTTAAAAAGAATTAAAAAAAAAAAAAAAAAGCTGGGTGTGGTGGCTCATGCCTGTAATCCTAGCACTTTGGGAGGCTGAGGTGGGTGGATCATCTGAGGTCAGGAGTTCAAGACCAGCCTGGCCATCATGGTGAAACCCCATCTTAAAAAAAAAAAAAAAAGAATCTAAATATTAATGTTATTTTATTTATTTTTTAATTTAATTTTTTATATTTTAGTCCGTCTCACTCTGTCGCCCAGAGCTGGAGTGCAGAGGCACAATCTCGGCTCATTGCAACCTCTGCCTCCCAGGTTCAAATGATTCTCCTGCCTCGGCCTCCAGAATAGCTGGGATTACAGGTGCCCGCCACCACGCCTAGCTAATTTTTTTGTATTCTCAATAGAGATGGGGTTTCACCATGTTGGCCAGGGTGGTCTCAAACTCCTGACCTCAAGTGATCCGCCTGCCTGGGCCTCCCAAAGTGCTGGGATTATGGTCGTAAATGATGTTTTTTTAGTGTGCAATTAATATACACTCATTTTCAAAATTTGGAAAATGCAGACGAGTATAATGAAGGAAATCTCCAAGTCACTTGTCGATAGACTTCTCTGCTGCACACCACCACTCTCACACTTGGGGGTGTTTCCTGCTGACCGATCTGAGGAAAGCTCGTCTGTGGCATCACTCACCTTAGCGTGGTGCACAGGCCTCCTTCCCTCCGGCTGTGTCGCTGTCTTCTTTATCACTGATCTCAGAAGCAGCAGCGTGAAGATCAAGCACATTCTCTAAGATATCACATGCAAAGACAGGGAAGAAGAAAGAACCAAAACCTAGAGAACAGCACAGAAAACGGAACATAAGATAGAAGCTATGCTGGAAATGCTACTTGCAGACTCAGAAGCAGCTTTTAACGTCCTATCAACAACAGGGAGCCAGGGATTGGTTGTGAGGAAGCCGTGGACCCAGCGTGCTCCCTGTGTGAGACTGCAGGTTCGCACCTGTCTCCCGGGGCGTGGGCGCCCTAACCCCACCCAAACACAGCCAAAGCCTCCCTTTCCTGCCTGCAGTAATCAGAGGTGCCCGACACAGGGCGTACAGGGATCAAAGCCATGCAAACCTGTTGCTAAGTATGTTTCTGAAAAAGCAAAACTTCTTGACCAAATATTTCAAGACACGGATGATTCTCAAAGTAAGCAGATTTTTTAAATCCTATAATATCAATGTTTTGAGCACCTGGCTTCTTGTTTTTTTATTTTTTTGAGATGGACTCTTGCTCTGTCATCCAGGCTGGATGCAACCGCTGCCTCCCGGGTTCAAGCAATTCTCCCTGTCTCCGCCTCCTTAATAGCTGGGATTATAGACGCCTACCACCACGCCCAGCTAATTTCTAATATTTTTCAGTAGAGACGGTGTTTCCCCATGTTGGCCGGGCTGGTGTTGAATTCCTGATCTCAGGTGATCTGACTCCCTCAGGCTTCCAAAGTGCTGGGATTACAGGTGTGAGCCAGTGTCCAGCCTTCATTCACTGTTTATCAATAATTTTTTTTTTTCTGAGACAGAGTCTCGCTGTGTCGCCAGGTGCCAGGCTGGAGTGCAGGGGCACGATCTCGGCTCACTGCAACCTCCGCCTCCTGGGTTCAAGCAATTCTACTGCCTCAGCCTCCCGAGTAGCTGGGACTACAGATGCGCCACCATGCCCAGCTAATTTTTATATTTTAGTAGAGACGGGGTTTCACCATGTTGGCCAGGATGGTCTCGATCTCCTGACCTCGTGACCCACCTGCCTCGGCCTCCCAAAGTGCTGGGATTACAGGTGCGAGCCACTGCGCCCGGCCCTGTTTATCAATAATTTTTTAACATTTAACAAAGAGTCCAACATTTTGATCCTGGGACATAAGGTGAATAAGGCAAGGCCAGAGGGAGATTAAAAATCTCCTGCAAGAGACGCTCAGCACATGAATTAACACAATGCACTGAGTTTCTAGAGTATTGTTAGTACCATAGAGGAAATGTTGTGAGTAGGAACATCCTGACTTATTGGAAATCAGATGATAGGAATGTTTTTTCTGGTATGTCTTTGAAATAATGGACAGCAGTGAACCAATTCTGCAGCCGAGATTCCTAGTATAAACTTGGGTGTGCTTCTTCCAACACAGCAACACTGGGCTAGGGGCAGCGGCTCACGCCTGTAATCCCAGCACTTTGGGAGGCCGAGGTGGGTGGATCACAAGGTCAGGAGTTCAAGTCCAGCCTGGCCAAGACGGTGAAACCCTGTCTCTACTAAAAACACAAAAAAATGAGCCAGGCACGGTGGCAGCCACCTGTAATCCCAGCTACTCAGGAGGCTGCGGGAGGAGAATTGCTTGAACCCCAGGGGCAGAGGTTGCAGTGAACCGAGATCGCACCATTGCACTCTAGCCTGGATGACAGAGTGAGACTCCATCTCAAAAAAAAAAAAAAAAAAAAAAAAAAACAAACATAGCAGCCCTCAGATTCTAGTGTAGATGTGTCTGCTGCATTTTACCTGCTCTGTTCTAACGTATCATTCACTAGTGTTGCTGAGAATAGGAGGATGTGGTTAGCGCTGCACTCAGAATGAAGGTTTCAGGACCACATTTCTGTGAAGTGTAAGCATCTGGCCTTCTCCAGATGGTTTGTGAAGAGAGTCTGTGGAGGAACAGTGAGGAAAAAAAGCCCTTCTTTTTTAGAATTAGGGCAGTTTCAGTGTGATCTGTTTCCATGGCCAGGCAGCCAGAATTTCAGGGCCTGCTACTATGAACCCTAAGCATACATTGTTGACTATGGGATTATCAGGCTGGAAAACAGCTGGTTCCTGGGCTTAAACCAGATGCTCAGGGCGGGTGTGGTGGCTTACACCTGTAATCCCAGCAATTTAGGAGGCCAAGGTGGGCAGATCACAAGGTCAAGAGTTCAAGAACAGCCTGGCCAACGTGGTACAACCCCGTCTCTACTAAAAATACAAAAATGAGCCAGGTGTGGTGGCGCAGGACTGTAATCCCAGCTACTCAGGAGGCTGAGACCGGAGAAGTACCTGAACCCGGGAGGTGGAGGCTGCAGTGAGCCGAGATCGAGCCACTATACTCCAGCCTGGGCGACAGAATGAATCTCTGTCTCAAAACAAAACACAAAAAAACAGTGAATGAATAACGGCCCCAACAACTCATAACAGGGTGCAGAAAACGTTTATCCAGCATGGTCAGAGCAGGGGAATGTTTTTGTTGGTCAAATATTTTATTTATTTATTTATTTTAAAGATGGGGTTTCACCATGTTGGCCAGGGTGGTCTTCAACTCCTGACCTCAGGTGATCCACCCACCTTGGCCTCCCAAAGTGCTAGGATTACAGGCCTGAGCCACTGCGCCTGGCTGGTCAAATATTTTAGTAATATAATGTGCTGTACACAGATCACCACTTTTCAAAGACTAAGAACCTTACACAAGTGGGAGAAAAGAAAAGATTTAGAAAGATCTCACAAAGACAGGTGGGACTGGTGAGGAGATTTACAGCTGAAGGAAGGAGAGCAGCTGGTTCTGCCTGCGTTTTGAAGCAGACGCAGCTCGTGTCTCCATTGGGCAGGATGTGGACGGCACAGGGCTTGACAGTCTACTGCAAATCTGTAACTGAACTTTAACCCACCTTTAAAGAATTTACTATCACCAGCGCCGTGGCTCACGCCTGTAATCCCAGCACTTTGGGAGGCTGAGGTGGGCAGATCATGAGGTCAAGAGATTGAGATCATCCTGGCCTACATGGTGAAAACCTGTCTCTACTAAAAATACAAAAAAATTAGCTGGATGTGGTGGCACGTGCCTATAGTCCCAGCTACTCAAAAAGGTGAGGCAAGAGAATTGCTTGAACCTGGGAGGGGGAGGTTGCAGTGAGTGGAGATCGCACTGCATTCCAGCCTGGTGACAGACTGAGACCCTTAAAGAAAAAGAAAAAGAAAATTGCTGTCAGGGCCAGTCGCAATAGCTCATACCTGTCATCTCAGCGCTTTGGGAGGCCAAGGCGGGCGGATCCCTGGAGGACAGGAGTTTGAGATCAGCTCGGTTAACATGGTGAAACCCTGTCTCTCCCAAAAATACAAAAATTAGCCAGGAGTGGTGGCAGACACCTGTAATCCTAGCTACTTGGGAGGCTGAGGTAGGAGAATCACTTGAACCTTGGAGACAAAGGTTGCAGCAAGCTGAGATTATGCCGTTGCACTGCAGCCTGGACGACAAGAGCTAAACTCTGTCTCAAAAAAAAAAAAGAATTCGCTGTCAGCTCTCACTCTGATTCATATCTCATATTTGCCTATGTTTCTTTTTTGCTGTAGCCTCGGGGGGAGCAGAGGGGACTGCGGTAGCTGCTGGAAACACTGTCAATGTTGAAAGTAAAACACAGACTTGGAGCTGGTGGAAGCTCACCCAGGGTGAAAGCCAGGCGCAGGTGGAACTGCTGAGAGGTGTGGGGGCCTCCTGCTCCTCTCTCTCCGCCAGATGCTCTATGTGGGCCCCCACCAAAACGTGCCTGGCACACCAGTCCCTCACACATTTCCTGGATACGGAGAAACTGTTGACTGATGACTTTATAAATCATGGACACATCTCTGTGTCATGTGCTAATGGGGATATGTAAACTCAAACAGCAATGAGAAGCCACTGGACACATGTTGCTGTGGTCAAAACCCAGAGCACAGACAACACCACACACCAGCAAGGAGGGGGGCACCTTTTCATGTAAGTCATGATTTCTCCAAAAGCAGAACACCTCCGGGATGCCAGTCCTGTGCAAAGGTTGGGATACAGCCGGTGGGTGCCTAGAAGCCAACTCCCACCTTCCAGAAAGTAGGGTCAGGGGACATACTCGCCAGGACACCAACGCAAACCTGCGGCCTTCCATGGGGAGCACACATGGTTCCCAGTTGCCTTAGAGTCTGATCACAGATGCTGTTGCTAGGGTGACATCAGGGTGACCCTGGGGGACCACGATGGAGATGCAGCTATTTCAGGGCAGGGCAGCAGTCGGCCGACAGGGGCCGACAAGCACACGACCCATGAACACTTGGCTCTACCCAGGTGCACACAGCGTTTGCACATTAACATCTGTTTAATAATAATAAAAGGATAAGCAGCCAGAGAGAAAGCCAGAAATCTGGGTGACTAGACTTGCTGCATTTCTAAATTACCAGAGACGATGTGAGCTGAGAGTCCTCCCCCGTCCCCTGAGCAGGTCCCCATTTCTGACCTTTGACTCCCAGCCCCAGGCAGGAAGAGTCAAGGGTCAGAAATGGGGACCGGTTGAACAGGTCTGTCATATACATTCCTCAGTATGTTCACAGTAGGAAGTGGCAATCTGTTTCCTTTCTTTTCTTTTTCTTTCTTTCTTTCTCTTTCTTTCTTTCCTTTTTCCTTCCTTCCTTCCTTCCTTCCTTCCTTCCTTCCTTCCTTCCTTCCCCTCTCTCTCTCTCTCTCCCTCTTTCTTTCTTAACAGGGTCTTGCTCTGTTTCCCAGGCTGGAGTGCAGTGGTGTGATCTTGGCTCACTGCAGCCTCTGTCTCCCGAGATTAAGCAATCCTCCTGCCTCTATGTCCCGAGTAGCTGGGACGACAGACATGTGCCACGACACCCAGGTAATTTTTTAAATATTTTGTGTGCAGACAGAGTCTCATTACGTTGCCCAGGCTGGTCTTGAACTCCTGAGTTCAAGTGACCCGCCCGCCTCAGCCTCCCAAAGTGCTGGGATCACAGGCGTGAGTCACTGTGCCTGGCCAGCATTTCATTTCTTCTTTTCTTGTTGTTGAGACAGTCTTGCTCTGTCACTGAGGCTGGAGTGCAGTGGTGCGATCTCGGCTCACCGCAACCTCCGCCTCCCAGGTTCAAGCCATTCTCCTGCCTCAGCCTCCTGAGTAGCTGGGATTTCAGGTGCCCGCCATCACGCCCGGCTAATTTTTGTATTTTTGATAGAGTTGGGGTTTCACCATGTTGGTCAGGATGGCTTCGAACTCCTGACCTCAGGTGGTCCACCCGCCTCAGCCTCCCAAAGTGCTGGGATTACAGGTGTGAGCCACTGCGCCTGGCCTGCTTCCTCTAAGCCTCACATCACTGTGGTCCAGCTGCTTCAGGGGCCGCACAGGCCAGGCCCTTTTTCCCCCTGCAAGGAGAGGGTCTCAGCTTTCCCCGAGGAGTTCATGAGTTTCCTGGGGGCTCCTACCTGGCCGGCAGCTCTAGGAGCCACGCAAGGGTCTCTTTGAGACATGGTCCCACCGGAAGAGAGACAGAGCCTCAGAGACATGAATGTCCTAGACCATGAGACTCGGACCCCTCACCCCACCCGCCACACCGGCCAACCCCCTCCCGCACCAGCCTGCAGGATGGCAGGAAGCCTGGGTCATTCAGCTTCCTCAGCCACGTTTGCTGATGCAACATGGCTCAGAAGTTGAGTCCAAGCACGAGGCCTGCAATGTCCGAGTTGGCCGCCAGGGGTCAGTCCTCGCGTGCAGAAGGCGGCCTCGGGAGGCTGGCAGCCGCAGAATGCAGACATTGCATCACCCTCACCGGGACTAGGAGGAAGGATGAGGACCAGCCCGCAGGCGGGGCTGAGCCTCTTGGCAGACCCTTTGTCAATGTCAACAGAAGCATCTGGTGTCCTTTCTGATCCCAGACGTCAAGGCTGGCTGCCCCGGCACTCAACCAGGTGGTTGGTCCCCAGGCAGCCGCTGGGGCAGTGCTCCGGGTCTCACCTGGCCCAGGGGGAGTCAGGATGCCCTCTGAAGCAATGTCCTGAAATCCCAAATTCACTCCTACCCCCAGAGGTCCATAATGTGCAAGAAGCTACATTCTCGTTCCAGAGTTTTAAGCGGGGGCTTTGGTGCAGACGTAGCGATGGTTTGTGAGGATGAAAGCAGGGAAGAAATAGTACTTTATGTTCCTCCTGTTGTCACCCACAGCCTGGGATCCACTTCCTCTTCACGGCTCAGCCACAGAGAGCACATGTGGGCTCCTTCCCATCTGCCAGCCCGACCCAGCAGTGGGCACCTCTGGACCCCTGAGACCTCACCCAGGTGTTTTGCCCAGCTCTCCTCATCCACAGAGGACAGAGGTGGTCAGGGAAAAGAACATGAATCTGACGCTGGGGACATCTGCAACCCTCGGAGTCACCAGCACCTGGTGTCTCTTCAGTGTCTGTGGAGACCAGTAAATGACTGACTGTTTGCTCAACTGTTCTGAAAACAAATGAGTGCAGAAATGATGTTCTTTTGCTCCCTGCCTGGTGAGAGACGTGACAGCCAAGGGCTCAGGGCAGGAGCTGAGGGTTTGCTTTTCATCCTAATCTTCAAGGTGATCAGCTTCAAAGGATGTGAGAGGGCAAGAGCCGAGCTCTGTTTTCCTAAAGAGAGAGCCACGCGTCCCCTCAGCCGAGCTCCCAGTCCGGCTTCCTGTGCCTGCCTTCCTCCCTCCACCCACACGGTCCTTCACCCTCTCACCATTGCTCAGCTTTCGGAGCTATTGCCTGTGGTTCCTTATTCATTACTTTTTTTTTCTTTTTTGAGACAGAGTCTCACTCTGTTGCCCAGGCTGGAGTTCAGTGGTGCAATCGGGGCTTATGGCAACCTCCATCTCCTAGCTTCCAGTGATTCTCTTGCCTCATCTTCCCAAATAGCTGGAATTACAAGTGTATGCCACCACGTCAGGCTAATTTTTGTATTTTTAGTAGAGACAGCATTTCACGATGTTGGCCAGGCTGGTCTTGAACTCCTGATTTCAAGTGATCCACCTACCTCGGCCTCCCCAAGTGCTGGGATTACAGGTGTGAGCCATTGCGCCCGGCCTCATTTACTTGTTTTGATAATTTTTTTCTTTTGGAATAATCACAGGTTTGCAGGACAGCTAAGGTAGTTTCTGGACTTCTCCCGCAATCGTCCTCCATGCAGGGGTCCACTGGTCAAAATGAAGCAACCGACATTGGTATATTGCCATTAACTCAACTCCAGAGTAGGTTTGGATGTCACTGGCTCTCTTCCCACTTATATCCTTTTCCTGTTGCCACCCAGGATCCCACGCAGGAGACAATGCTGCAGTAGGTGTAGCTCACTTTTCAGAACAGAGATTGAGACCCTAAACCATCTCACTCCTTGCGGCTCCAGGCGTGTGGCCTCCGGCGGCTGCTGCCGAGAGGACACACACCGAGTCACGGGGCTCAGTGGCACCCTAAATGCCTCTGCAGCCTGTGAACCCAGAAAGTCTGAGGCAGGTCTCAGTCAGTCAAGAAAGCTTACTTAGGTCACACGCTGTGGTGACAGGTGCCTGTAATTACACCAGCTACTCAGGAGGCTGAGGCAGGAGAATCCCTTGAACCCAGGAGGCCGAGTCTGCAGTGGGCCAAGATCAAGCCACTGGACTCCAGCCTGGGTAACAGAGTGAAACTCCATTTCAAAAAAATAAAAATAAAAATAAATAGATCAAATGCAAACACTTCCGCTATGACGGGAAAGATCCTCTTTGGGAAGGCACCTAGGTAAATGAAGTGTAAATGATTTCATTAACAAATGAGTAGGTGACTTTGTAACTTTACTGCGTCCTCTTCATTTGCATAGGGTGTACACCAAGTCAGTAACTTCATAACTTCCTTTAGCCTGTCCATTTACACAGGGCTTACACCAAGTAACCAATGGAAACCTCTAGAGGGTGTTTCAATCCGAGAAAGTTCTGTGGCCAGGCTCTCGAGCCCTGTGCGGGGCTGCTCCCACGCTGCGAAGCGTGCCCTCATTTTCATAAATCTCCGCTTTTTCTGCTTCATCCTCGTCTTGCTTTGTCTGTGTGTTTTGTTCAATTATTTGTTCAAGACAAGAAACGGGGCACCCTCCACCGGTAACACAGCCTCAGGAGATCCCGGGCACATGTGCCCAGGGTGGCTGGGCACAGCTTGTTTTGATACTTTTCAGGGAGACGTGAGACACCAATTGATGTATGTAAGATGAATAGTGTTCCATCCAAAGAGGCAGGACAACTCAGGCAGGGAGGGTCTTCCAGGCCACAGGTAGGGAGAGACGAAAGGCTGCGTTCTTCTGAGTCTCTGAGAAGCCTTTCCAAAGGAGGCCATCAGTTTGGCATTTATCTCAGAGAGCAGAGGGTGACTGAACAGAAGGGGAGGAGGTTGGTCCCGAGCCGTCCTCAGCTCCACTCTTCCCTTTAGCTTAATGATTTTGGGGGCCACAAGATTTCTTTTCCTTTCACAAGCTGAAGAAGTGGTGGGAGCTGCCTTTGGCACAGTCCCCACTGATCTGACTCAGGCCTTCTCCTCCCTTTACCTGCATGGGTCCCATCTCTGCAGTTGCCTTGTTCAAGAGACTCAGCCAAAGTATCAGCCATTTACTAAGGATAAACCACAGCTCTTGCTGTAACATCGCCAGTTGCTGAGACGTGCCGATACCAAGTTCTCTGGATGGAACCATCTAGAATCTTGGTAGTCATAGGCCGGGCACGGTGGCTCATGCCTGTAATCCCAGCACTTTGGGAGGCCAAGGCGGGCGGATCACTTGAGCTCAGGAGATTGAGACTGGCGTGGCCAACATAGTGAAACCCCGTCTCTACTAGAACCACGAAAACTTGCTGGACGTGGTGCCGCTTGCCTGTAGTCCCAGCTACTCAGGGGGCTGAGGCAGGAGAATCAATCGAACCCACGAGGCGAAGGTTGCAGTGAGCTGAGATTGTGTCACTGCACTCCAGTCTGGGTGACAGAGCGAAATTCTGTCTCAAAAAAAAAGAAGAATCCTGGTAGTCATGGGGATTGAAGCCTCTTTGGGAGTCCTGTCCCCTTACTCCTGTCCCTGTGGCTCCTCACCGTGAAGTGCCAGCTCCCAGAGTCCCCAGGCCAGCCTGGCTCCATGCCGTCCACCCTCCAGCCTCTCCCAACCCCCACAGCCAAACCCGGCTGGAGATCACACGAGACTCAGGCCACACAGTGTCCAAATGCCGACAAAGTCTGTTATTGACCAATGACCTGAAAGGGAGAGCTTGCTGAGACGTCTGCCCAACCCACTGCTCAGGGACCGCGTGGCTTCCACTCAAGCCGATAGAACCCGCCCTCAGATAGGAATGCACAAAACAAGGCCAGGCGCCCACAGATAAGAAAGCACAAAACAAGGCCAGGCACAGTGGTTTGCACCTGCAATCCCAGCACTTTGGGAGGCTGAGGTGGGCGGATCACAAGGTCAGGAGTTTGAGATCAGCCTGACCAACGTGGTAAAACCCCGTCTTTACTAAAAATACAAAAATTAGCTGGGCATGGTGTCACATGCCTATAATCCCAGCTACTCTGGAGGCTGAGGCAGAAGAATCGCTTGAACCTGGGAGGCGGAGGTTGCAGTGAGCCGAGAACACACCAGTACAGCCTGAGCAACAGAGCGAGACTCCATCTCAAAAAAAAAAAAAGAAAAAGAGATTATGATTTAGGAGTCATGAAGCCAGAAGCTACAAGATTCATGGTCTTCCAGTTACTCCAGATTTTCCAGGAACTCATCTGGAGTGTCCATGCAGGTCACAGAGTTCACCATGGCGTCCATGGTGCCATCAGTCAGCCCAAAAGACCTTACATTGAGAAACTGGCTCAGTCTAGGCAGCGGGCAAGGTGAACGCATTGAGCAGTGACAATACCCCTGGCTTTATTTTGCAGATCAAGGAACCAAACACAAGCAAACTCAGCTGCTGGCTCAAGGCTGCCCAGAGGGTCCGTGACTCACAGTGTGCTGCTCCTCCCGGCCTTTATTTATTTACAGACAGGGTCTCACTCTGCCACCCAGGCTGGAGTGCAGTGGCGTGATCATGGCTCCCTGCAACTGAGGAAGGATACCCTTAATCCTCCTAAGCTTCTAAGAGCCCTCCACCCTGGACATCTACATTGCATTTCAATAGGAGAAGTAAAGGCTGGCAGACCCGGGAGGGCACCACCCTTAATCGCGCTCCTATAGGTAGCAGGCGTGGTGTGGAGGAATCTTTCCAAGGCATAGTTTGTACTTAAACACGACCACACCCCACCTAAGTCACTTCACGCCTACTTCATGGATCAAGACACTTTCACATGTAATTTCTAGAGTTGTAAACCTTTAAAACGGCGGGGATTTTTCTTTATGCGGCGGCTGCTCCTGGCGGAATCAATCACCCCTTCATTCCCAGTTTGGTGTTCGGTGTTCGAGAGGTTTGTTTTGCAGCCTTTCCTGCTACACAACCTTGACTTCCCCAGGCTCAGGTAACTCTCCCACCTCAACCTCCCAGGTGGGGGCGGGGACTACAGGTGTGCACCACCACACCTGGCTAATTTTTGTATTTTTTTGTAGAGATGGAGTTTCACCATATTACCAAGCTAGTCTTGAACTCCTGGGCTCAATAAATCTGCCCTCCTTGGCCTCTGAAAGTTCTGGGATTATAGGCATTAGCCACTGAGCCTGGCCCAGATTTTGTTTCTTGTTTTGAGACAGAGTCTTGTTCTGTCGCCCAGGCTGGAGTACATTGGCGCAATCTCAGCTTACTGCAACGTTTACCTCCTGGGTTCATGCAATTCTCCTGCGTCAGCCTTCTGAGTAGCAGGGATTACAGGCATGTGCCCCCACGCCCAGATAATTTTTGTGTTTTTAGTACAGACAGGGTTTCATCTTTTTGGCCAGGCTGATCTCAAACTCCTGACCTCAGGTGATCCACCTGCCTAGGCCTCCCAAAGTGCTGGGATTACAACTGTGAGCCACCTTGCTAGGCCAGTGGCCTGGAATTTCTATCTGTTTCTGCATTCAGTCTCTTGGATGGAGCATGTCATGTGGCCTCTGGAAAACTTCACTGCACACTCATGAGAGAATCCCTGGAATTTTTGTTTTGCTTTCTTATCATCCTCTCTGCTTTTGTGTGGGGATTTGGAATGTTCACAAACTATGCTGCCACTGCCATCTTTCCAGGATCCCTTCATAAGATTGTTAATAAGGGAAAGGGATAAGAAATAGAAGGTGGGCTGGGTGTGGTGGCTCACGCCTGTCTTCCCAACACTTTGGGAGGCTGAGGCGGGTGGATCACCTGAGGTCAAGAGTTTGAGACCAGCCTGGACAACATGGCGAAACCCCGGCTCTTCAAAATACCCCAAAATTAGCCGGGCGTGCTAGTGCACACCTGTAGTCCCAGCTACTCTGAAGGTTGACATGGGAGGATGGCTTGAGCTGGGGAGATCAAGGCTGCAGTGAGTGATATCCGCACCCCTGGACTCCAGCCTGGGTGACAGAGTGAAACCCTGTCTCAAACAAAAAGAAAAAAAAAGAAAAAAGAAATAAATAGAAGGTGAAACTGCAATGTTCTCTCTCAGCATGTCTATTTAACATTGCACCAGAGAGCTTAGCAAAAAGGCAGGAAAAAGAAATAAAAGACATAAGTTTTAGAAAATGTAGAAAATTTAAAGAATGTACTGATAATCTATTAGAATTAATAAGTAAATTTATCTAGGTTGCTGGATACAAGATCAACATACAAAAACTGGTTGTTTTTCTATATATCAGCAGCAAACAAAACGAAGCTAAATCTTAAAAGTTACCATTTATAAAAAACATCAAAAACTTAAGAATAAATCAAACAGGCCGGTACAGTGACTCACACCTGTAATCCCAGCACTTTGGGAGCCCAAGGTGGGTGGATCACATGAGGTCAGGAGTTTGAAACCAGCCTGGCCAACGTGGTGAATCCTTGTGTCTATTATAAATAACTTCGTGAATCTCTGTCTCTACTAAAAATACAAAAATTACCTGGGCAGGTTAGCATGCACCTGTAACCCCAGAAACTCAGGAGGCTGAGGCACCAGAATCGCTTGAGCCTAGGAGGCGGAGGTGGCCGTGAGCTAGATCACACCTTTGCACTCCAGCATGGGTGACAGAATGAGTCTTAGACTCAAACAAAAACAAAAACAAACAAACAAACAAAAAGAATAAATCAAACAAAGAATTTGCAAGACCTCTACAGCAAAAACTACAAAACATTGTCGAGAGACATGGAAGAAGACCAAACTAAACACAAGGCTGGATCTTAGTCACGGAGAGAAGACTAAATATTAGAAAGATGTCCGTCCTCCTCAAACTAACCTATAGAGTCGACACCATTTTCTTTTTCTCATTTTCTTTTTTTGAGACAGGGTCTCAGTCTGTCGCCCAGGCTGGAGCGCAGTGGCTTGATCTCACGTCACTGCAACCTCCACCTCCCTGATTCAAGCAATCTTCCTGCCTCAGCCTCCTGAGTAGCTGGGACCACAGGTGTGCACCACCATGCCTGGCTATTTTTTGTAGAAACAAAAATATTTTTTGTATTTTTACATTTTTTGTATATACTAAATATTTTTTGTATTTTTAGTAGAGACAGGGTTTCCCCATGTTGGCCAGGCTGGTCTTGAACTCCTGACCTCAGGTGATCCTCCCACCTCAGGCTCCCAGTGTGCTGGGATTACAAGTGTGAGCCACCATGCCCAGCCTTCAATGACATCTTCAGCAAAATCCCAGAAGGTTTTCCGTTGCCGGAGTGTACAAGCTGATTCTAAAACTTAAATAGACATGCGAAGAACTGGGAATGGCAAAGGCAGTATGGGGGAAGAAGAGAAGTGAGGAGCAGGGCTTGGCTTTCCAGGTGTCAAGGTAGCGGGATGGCGTATGCAAGATAATGAACTAGTGAGAAGCTGGACATGAGATTTCACAGAATCCCAGTGGATTTTCCTTCAATTCCAAATGAAATCGATTCATGGTACATACAGTCCCACAGTTTACACCAAAAGAAAGAACGGCAAGTAGGATGAGCATGTGGTCATGAAACCTTCCCTGTCCTTTTATTATTATTATTATTTTTGAGATGGAGTCTCCCTCTGTCACCCCAGGCTGGAGTGCAACATCTCAGCTCACTGCAACCTCTGATTCCTGGGGTCAAGCAATTATCCTGCCTCAGCCTCCAAAGTAGCTGGGATTACAGGTGTGTGACACGATGCACAGCTAATTTTTTTTGTATCTTTAGTAGAGACAGCATTTCACTCTGTTGGCCAGGCTGGTTTCCAACTCCTGACCTCAAGTGATCCACCTGTCTTGGCCTCCTGAAGTACTGGGGTTACAGGCTTGAGCCGGCACGCCTGGCCCCTGTCCATTTCCTAACGGCTCAGCATGTGTGGGAAATCGACTTTATCTATTTAGAGATGGAGTCTCACTACTGCGGCCCAGGCTGGAATGCAGCGGCGTGACCTCAGCTCACTGCAACGTCTGCCTCCTGGGTTCAAGTGATTCTCCTTCCTCAGCCTCCTGAGTAGCTGAGATTACAGGTGTGCACCACCACACCTGGCTAATTTTGTGTTTTTAGTAGAGACGGGGTTTCACTACATTGGTCAGGCTGGTCTCAAATGCCTCATCTGCCTTGGCCTCCCAAAGCACTGGGATTACAGGAAAGGAGCCCTGGAGCCTGGGTGCTTTGGGTGTTCTTGAGAGCCCTCCGCTCTTCTGCCACACGTGGCAGCAAACAGCTGTGACCTGCAGACAGCTCCTGGCCTTCCCCAGCTGAGCTGAAGGCTTCTCCTGGGCTTACTTCAGTTCTTGGGGCAGATTTTGCCCAATTGCCAGGAGGCCGCACTTCCACCAGGCAAAGCCAAATATGCTCATTTGTTTTTTTTAAATGAAGAAATGGCTGGTGAATCTTTGGACCTAAGTGTAACATTGGGAGTGGCTGATGTTCGCTGCTCAAGGAGGTATGTGTCACTGAAATGGCCCAGAAAGCTGCATTTGGCAGTCTTCCTCATTTCCGATCCAAGCCTCATGCAGGACTGTGTGGGTGCTGCCTGAAGCTTTGCAAAAGATGGAAAAATGACCCGAGGCCTGAAAGACCACGAGGGGAGCTGAGAGAACCCTCAGGTTTGTTCCATCAGGTTGGGGAAGTCATAAAGCCATTGGAATGAGATCCTAAGGATCCAGCAATTCCTGGGTCCTTTCAGCTATTTCATCCCTTGGGAATTAACACATAGGATCCCAGGGTTCTAACACACAAGGCAGGAGAGGGGGCCAGGTCATGCCCTGAGCATGCCAGGTCATGGTCCTGGTCACGTGGCAGAGGGAACTGCTCTATGCACGCAAGGCATGAGCTGACTTGCAGGGCCGCTGAGTCACGGGAGACTCGGGAGTCAGTCCAGTGTACACTGCGTGCTAAAGTGCTTTAACAAGGATGGCAAGGGCATCCTTCAAAATGTGGCTTCCCCACTGTCCGCTGTGAGTCGTTGTGAGGCCGGGCTCCTGGTCTTAAGCTTCGCCCGAGGCCTCTGCAGCACCCCAGTGGACACCGGGGTCCTCTCCCCGTACAAAGAAAGCCCAAACCCATTGCTTCTCTTTGGCCATTAGCTTTGGGCCTCTTCAAACTGCTCTTTGCAGTCTCCAGGGTCTCTGGTGGGATTCTCGCTGGGAATCAGGTGTGCATCAGGTTTCCCATCTTTATTACCCAAGGAGACTGGCTTCACTGGCTTTCCCTCTACTTGGCTAGCGGACCCATCTTTTCAGCCTGGGCAAAAGGATCCCATGCTGGAATTATCCAGAGATGATTCTATGTTTCGCTGTAATTAACAACCCACCAGAGCCCTAGGGCGCTCCCTGCAGAATGCAGCTGGCATGGCAAATGTGCAAGGGAGCTGGCTCTCCCCGGCCCTCCCAGGCATCCCCACCCTCCCAGCAGAGGAGCAGGCCAGGCCTGACTGCCAAAACCCAGGGCATCATTTACCCATTGTGGTTACACAGCGTGGCTAAGCAGTGGCACGGAGCCAATGACTATTATTCTCTGCTATCTATAGTCAAGGCCATGTGTTAGTGGTGGGTTAAATAAACAAGGATTCCTGCTGGGCACGGCGGCTCACGCCTGTAATCCCAGCACTCTGGGAGGCTGAGGCGGGTGGATCACCTGAGGTCAGGAGTTCAAGACCAGCCTGGCCAACATGGTGAAACCTTGTCTTCACTAAAACTACAAAAATCAGCTGGGTGAGGTGGTGGGCATCTATAATCCCAGCTACTTGGGAGGCTGAAACAGGAGAATGGCTTGAACCCGGGAGGCGGAGGTTGTGGTAAGCCGAGATCACAACACTGCACTCCAGCCCGGGCGACAGAGTGAGACTCTGTCTCAAAAAAAATTAAAAAAAATAAACAAGACTTCCAGACCATGGGTGGAGATGACCAGCTAGAGAGCCGAGCACAATTCGCCGTTTCACTGTGTGGTTTTATTCAAGTTGGAAAGTTCATCTGTTGAAGTGCACAGACAGCATTCAGAGGCTGGAGACGCCAGCATCGGCCCAACACACAGTGCCCTCTGTTCCCCGGCCCAGGCCAAGAGCTCTTTGTGTGTCTGAGTGACTGGTCAGTGACTGGGCAACAAACCCACGCCGGGAGATGGACGGCGAGCCAACTCCACCCACCAGCGTCTGGGGAGCCTCTCACTCATGACCACCTGCAGAGGACTACCTGGCGCCCGGCCAGACCAGGCACCCCGAGGCCTCTGCTCTCCTGGAGTCATGACAAATCCATAAATGCACAAGAAGGTTTGGGATCCTGATGAATAAGTTAAGCAGGACAAGGGAGCAGGAAGGATGGGGCTCCTGCATGTGAGGGCGTCGGGAGGGAGCAGCTGCACGCGTGAGCCACCTCGCCCAGCTATTTTTCAAGCAATAGATAAAGATATAACCCATCTACCATACAATTTGCCCATTCAAAGTGCACAATTCAATGGCTGTTAGTTCAATGACAGACTTGTGCAGCCATCGCCCCAATCAATATTAGAACATTTTTTTTTTTTTTGAGACGGATCTCATTCTGTCACCCAGACTGGGGTACAGCGACACCATCTCGGCTCACTGCAACCTCCGCCTTCGGGGTTCAAGTGATTCTCCTGCCTTGGCCTCCCGAGCAGCTGTGATTACAGGTGCCTGTCACCAAGCCTAGCTAATTTTTGTATTTTTAATAGAGATGCAGTTTCACCACATTGGCCAGGCTGGTCTCAAACTCCTGACCTCAGGTGATCTGCAGCCTTGGTCTCCCAAAATGTTGGGATGACAGGCACGAGCCACCCTGCCCGGCCAAACATTTCCTTTTTCATTTTTTTTTGAGACAAGGTCTGGCTCTTTTTTGAGATGCAGCCACAGCCCAGGCTGGAGTGGAGTGGTACAATCTTGGCTCACTGAAACCTCTGCCTCCTGAGCTCAGGTGATCCTCCCACCTCAGCCTCCTGAGTAGCTCAGACCACAGGCACATGCCACCATGCCCAGCTGATTTTATTATTATTTATATATTTATTTACCTAATTGAGATGGGGTCTTGCTATGTTGCCCAGGCTGGTTTTGAACTCCTGAGCTCAAGTGATACACCCACCTCAGCCTCCCAAAGTTCTTGGATTACAGGTGGGAGCCACCGCACCTGGTCCCAGCTAATTTTTTTTGTATTTTTGGTAGAGATGAGGTTTTACTGTGTTGCCTACACTGGTCTCGGGCTGAGCTCAAGCAATCCACCTGCCTTGGCTTCCCAAAGTATATGGGTGAGCCACCATGCCCAGCATAACTTTTCCTTTTTAACTTATTTAAAGTACACAGGACTGTATAAAGCAAAGATCATCACATCGCCTTGGGGTTTGTAACGTACATAGATGCAATATGTAAGACAACAGTAGCGTGAAGCATGGGGTTTGGTAAGTACGGTCACAAGGCTTCTATACTTTATGTGATGCTTATATTTCTTTTTTTTTTTTTTTTTTTTTTGAGACAGAGTTTTGCTCTCGTTACCCAGGCTGGAGTGCAATGGCGTGATCTCAGCTCACTGCAACCTCCGCCTCCTGGGTTCAAACAATTCTCCTGCCTCAGCCTCCTGAGTAGCTGGGATTACAGGTACGCGCCACTATGCCCAGCTAATTTTTGTATTTTTAGTAGAGATGGGATTTCACCATATTGACCAGGATGGTCTCGATCTCTTGACCTTGTGATCCACCCACATTGGCCTCCCAAAGTGCTGGGATTATAGGCGTGAGCCACCACGCCTGGCCAGGCTATGTCTTATCTGTGAAAAGATATATTTTAGAATTAGCTGGCTGGACTCAGTTTAGACGATCCCAATTTTGTTGACAACATCCAAAGCGTCGTAACCAGGAGCCACTGGAACCCATGCCCTCCTCTCCCCATGAGGCCGCATTGGGGTGTCGGCCTCGGCCACATCCATGTCCTAGAGCGGCTCCACATCTTGTTTGACCTGGAGCTTGCTGGCTGTAACATCCACAGTGAACACAAGTGTGTTGTTGCCTTCTGTCTTCTTCACGGCCGACTCGGTGGTGAGCGGACACTTGATGGTAGCATAGCGGTCAAGTTTGTTTCTCCTGGAGGCACTCTGCCGAGGATATCTGGGCTGCGTCCGGAGTCACAGTGTCTTGGGCCGCCGGAAGGTGGGTGACGTGCTGCGGATCTTTTTTTTGTGGCTGTGGACACCTTTCAACGTTGCCTTCTTGTCCTTCAAAGCCTTCGCTTTGGCTTCAGCTTTAGGAGGGGCAGGAGCTTCCTTCTGTGTTTTCGGCACCATCTTGTGAAAGGGCGTGATGCTTATATTTCTAATACTGAGTACTCTGCGGAAAACTTAGGGTAGACGTGGCAATCGCTAGAGCAACGAGGAGTAGCTAAACAGCCCCAGTTCTCACCTCAAAATGGTAATACTTGGGCCAGGTGTGGTGGCTCATGCCTGCAATCCTGGCACTTTGAGAGGCCGAGGCAGGTGGATCACTTGAGGTCAGGAGTTCGAGACTAGCCTGGCCAACATGGTGAAACCCCGTCTCCACTAAAAATACAAAAAATAGCCGGGCATGGTGATGCATGTCTGTAATCTCAGCTACTCAAGAGACTGAGGCAGGAGAATCACTTGCATCCAGGAGGCGGAGGTTGCAGTGAGCTGAGATCATGCCACTGCACTCCAGCCTGGGCGAGAGAGGAAGACTTCATCTCAAAACAATAAATAACAGCTAATACTTGGAATAGAAATTCCGACTTGACCACTTAGTGGCTGTGTGATCAGAGGCAGGTCTCTCAGCCTGTCTAAACTTCATCTCTCATGGGAATTGACAAATCCATGCTGTTTACCCCCCAGGGTGTCCCAGGGGATGAAATGAGGCAATATCAACTGTGCACTGCGTTTCATAACCTGAGAAGCATTGTTAGCCTGCACAGGGTCCCTTTCATTCAACAGAATTCTCGCATACCAGAGATGATGGTGTCCTCCCTGCACCCCAAGAAAATAGAGACTGTCCCTGATTTCAGGAGACAGCTGCGTGAAGGCCTCATCTCCTTGGCAGTGGGGGCACGTCTCAGTCAGTCGTTGGTGAGGACCTCTGATCCCACCTTCAGGTCCAGGATCAAAGGGGTTGTTCCTGTTTCCTTAGGAGAGAAACCAGAGGCCTGGGACTTTGTACAATTTCCTAGGCCAATGTTATGCACACACACACCCTCTCCAGCCCACAGGAAATGCGCTTCTGGAAGCTCGCTGATTGTCATCACACGTAGGCAGTTTCCAAAGGCCGAGAGGACCTGGTGGTACAGGTGAGGGGGCCAGTCCCAGGTCCTACAATGGCTGAGATCATCTGGCACAGCTGGGATCCCTGCTAACTTGGCAGAAGGGCTCTCTGCTCATCCTGCCACCTCGGTGCCCTGCGGACCCTGATCAGCGGTCTGAAGCCAAATGCCGTGGTGTGCCCTCCCTGAGCGATATCCTTCCCGGCCTGAACCCTGTGGGGTTCCACTGCTCACCAGGTGTGGGAAGTAAAAAGTTCCTCTTTAAAGCTTCCTTTCTTGTTAAAGAATAAATCATCAGTGTGCTAATAACTCTTTGTTAAGCCCTGTCCTATGCAGCTGTTAAACATGCCATGCTTACAGGCATGAGGACATTCTATGTCCATGTACTTTAACCAAAATATCTGTGCTGGACATGCTCACAGGCATGTCCCAGCTCTCCATTGCTTTTACCTGTTCGAAAAAGTTTTAAGTTAGAGCCAGGTACGGTGGCTCACGCCTGTAATCCCAGCACTTTGGGAGGCCAAGGCAGGCGGATCACAAGATCAGAAGTTCATAGACCAACCTGGCCAAGATGGTGAAACCCCATCTCTACTAAAAATATAAAAATTAGCTAGGCATGGTGGCAGCACCTGTAACCCAGCTATTTTCGAGGCTGAGGCAGGAGAATTGCTTGAACCCAGGAGGCCGAGGTTGCAGTGAGCCGAGACCACGCCAATGGACTCCAGCCTGGGCAACAAAGAGAGACTCAATCTCAAAAAAAGAAAAAGAAAAAGAAAAGTTTTTCAGCCAGTATGGGCCTGAGAAAGAAAAAAGAAAAAAAAAAAAGTTAGGTTTTAGTTTAAATTGTGAGGTCGGGTTCCAACCAATGGAGATCAGACACAGCAGGAAGGACAACCCCAAATGCATAAGAGATAAAAGTGTTTGCTTTTCCTTTGTTCATTGTACTCTCAAAACAAGATGGCTAGTGAGAGTACCCTTCCTGCAGTCCAGGAAGTAAAAACTGCTGTGCTGAGAGATCTGTTGTCTTAGAGCTGATTTTTCTTTGCGGCACTGAGCATCTGTTTCCAACACCAGGGGTGTTGCTTTGGAAATTACACTGAACAGCACCTGCTTCAGAGGTCCAGCCCAGGCAGGAGTTGCCCCAGCCTTCAAGAGTCTGGGCAGCATGCTTAGACACCAGGAGACTGTTGCCATTCCCCGCCGTGACGCACCAGAAACCAGGCAGCCGATGGTCCCAGAGGGCCAGGTCTAAAGGGAGGCACCGCCAGGTGGGGTATCCAGGCTGCAGAACACCCATGGAGAGGCTGAGGTTTCTGGTCAGAGAAAGGCACAGAGCAGAGCCCTCTGATGGCTGCTTCCTACAACACCTAGCTGGATGTCCGCAGCAGCAGGTCGCTTTGTTCCGGGGACCGCCTTTGAGGGGAATGGCCAGGGAAATCCATCACGGCCTCGCCTGGCCCTCACAATTAGTCTCCTGCACATCCCAAAGATGTTCCCCGCGTTAGTCTCTGCTGCTGCCCAGATCCCTCCGAGGGAGCTTGAGAAAAGCCTGACCCTGTGTGTGTCAGCCGCGTGAACCCCCTTTGACCTCTCCAGTCCCCAAATGATGCTCAATCTCCCACCCAGCTGCTGGGCTCGCCGCTGGGGAGGCCCTCAGTCCTCTCCACTTTGATCCTCCCAGTGAGGTCATGGGAGAGCTGATGGCATTGGGTGCTGCCAGGCACACGAACTGGAATAAGAGCCTTGGACCGCCAACTGCAAGGGACACGGCAGAGGGCTCTCTGGAGGCCCCCACAGCACTGAGGCTCTGGTTCCCCAACCAGGAGTCTCTCCACAAATTGCTCTCCAGGAGCCACCCTTGGCTAAAGCGAGGTCACAACCCAAGCCACGGTCCCTCCCGGGTGGCCCATGTGGAATCACTGGTCAGTGTCATATGAGAAGAATTGAAGGCTCGGACCCCATAACCCAAGGCATCATCGGATTGGATCATTGGAAGCCTCTGTGGCCACCACGCTGCCTCACTCCTCCCTCTGCCAGATCCTGCTCGCTGCACTTCCCCCACGTCCCTCACCCACCCTGTGGGCATCACTCCAGAAGCTGCCTGCCTGCCAATGTTGTCTCAGAGCCTGTCTGTCGCAGCAACAGAAAGCACAGACATGTCAATGGCTTGAAAACCAAGGCTTCTTTCTCACGCACATCAAGTCCACTGGGGGTCCAGGAGGTTCCCCAGGGTAGCTGCTGCCAGGGGAGGGCCCACAGGTGACCCACGCCAACCCCTGCTTGCCCAGCTGTCATGCAGAGGACAGGGAAGGTGAACTCCAGCGAATAAGGGCTTCCACCAAGAAATGACACCCATCACCTCCATTCCCAGCCCACTGGCCTTCCCGAAGTCTGAGACTAGAATTCCTGCCTGTGTATAAAGAACTGGGGATTGGTGAACAGCCATCAGATCTGCCAGATGTTTCAGGAAAGCGAATGTTTGTTTACACGTGTATAGACTGGGTGCCTCCTTCTAGACAGAGCCCGGTCCCCTCAGTCTCATTGCCCTCTTTTTATTTTTATTTTAAAAAATGTTTTGAGATGGAGTTTCACCCTTAACACCCAGGCTGGAGTGCAATGGCACAATCTCAGCTCACCGCGACCTCCACCTCCTGGGCTCAAGCGAGTCTCCTGCCTCGCCTCCTGAGGAGCTGGGTTTACAGGCACTCACCACCACACCCGGCTAATGTTTTGTATTTTCAGTAGAGATGGGGTTCCACTGTGTTATTGTCCTCTTTTTATAACAGATATTTTTGAATGCCTCCTTTCTATGCTGAAATGAAATCTACAGAAACTATAACTTGCCAATACACAGAATTTTTAAAAATTGGCTGGGTGCGGTGGCTTATGCCTGTAATCTCAACACTTTGGGAGGCCAAGGCAGGTGGATCATGAGGTCAAGAGATGGAGACCAACCTGACCAACATGGGAAAACCTCACTTCTACTAAAAACACAAAAATTAGCTGGGCGTGGTGGCAGGTGCCTATAATTCCAGCTACTTGGGAGGCTGAGGCAGGAGAATTGCTTGAACCCGGGAGGTGGAGGTTGCAGTGAGCCAATATTGGGTCATTGCACACCCGCCTGGGCAACAGGGCAAGACTCTGTCTCAAAAAAAAAAACCCAAAAAACTACATGATTCATATTGGACCATCTATGCATGAGAAATAAATCGAAGCAGAAATGAAGCATGAAAAGAGAAACAACTGGCCTTTGGCAGGCCGAGGTGGGTGGATCACCTGAGGTCAAGACCAGCCTGGCCATCATGGTGAAACCCCATCTTTTAAAAAAAAAAAAAGAAAGAAAGAAAAAGAAAAACAACCGGCAATAAAGTGATATGATTCTCAAGATGTCAATTCTCAGGCTTCGCTTTGCTGGAAGACACCATAAAAACACGAATGCTGTACCCACATGTAAATTTGCTGTCACTGTGGCAGGGACAAATGCTGGCAGCAGCAGGAGCACTGGGGCACAAATGCCAGGGTGGGGATTTTCTACAGTTGTGAGCATCTCCTGGTAAGCTTCCAATCAGAAACCAGAACCTTCATCTGCACAGTAGTTTCATCTCTACAAATATCAGCACTTTTCAAAACTGGCCAAAGCGGCTGGGTGCGGTGGCTCACCCCTGTCATCCCAGAACTTTGGGAGGCCAAGGCGTTAAGATCAGTTGAGGTGTGGAGTTCAAGACCAGCCTGGCCAACATGGTGAAACCCCGTCTCTACTAAAAATACAAAAATTAGCTGGGTGTAGTGGTGGGTGCCTGTAATCCCAGTTAGTTGGGAGGCTGAGGCAGGAGAATCGCTTGAACCCAGGAGGTTGCAATTAGCCAAGATCACGCCATTGCACTCCAGCCTGGGTGACAGAAGGAGACTCCTTCTCAAAAAAACAAAAAACAAAACAAAACAAAAAAATGGACAAACTCACTTTGTGTCCATTGGCAAAACATAATAATAACAATGTAGGCCAGGCATGGTGGTGCACACCTGTTAACCCAACACTTTGGGAGGCCAAGGTGGGCGGATCACCTGAGGTCAGCAGTTCCAGACCAGTCTGACCAACATGGAGAAACCTCATCTCTACTAAAAAAAAATTAGCCAGGCGTGGTGGCACATGCCTGTGATTCCAGCTACGCAGGAGGCTGAGGCAGGAGAATCGCTTGAACTTGGGAGGCAGAGGTTGCAGTGAGCCGAGATCGGGCCATTGCACTCCAGCCTGGGCAACAAGAGCGAAACTCCGTCTCAAAAAAAACAAAAAACAACAAAAAAACAATGCCAGGTTTCAGAATCAGATAGTTATAAATAGGTTTTTCACCTCTGGAAACACATACAGGACAAATCCTTCATCATTTAGGACTTTTTTCCACATCACAGAACATTTAGCCTCCCTACCCTTACTCCTTATCCTAGGAAGGCTGCAAACAGCCCCCACAAACTTCCAAAATGCCTTCTAGGGAGGGTACCGCATCCCACAAGAAAATCTCCACGGGCCGGGGGCAGTGGCTCACACTTGCAATCCCAGCTCTTTGGGAGGCAGAAGTGAGTGGATCATTTGAGCCCAGGAGTTTGAGACCTGCAGGGGCAACATGGCGAAACCTCGTTTGTACAAAAACATACCGAATTTAGCCGGGTGTGGTGGCACACACTCGTGATCCCAGCTACTTGAGAGGCTGAGGTGGGAGGATCACTTGAGCCCGAGAGTTCAAGGCTGAAGTGGGCCATGATCACACCACTGCACTCCAGCCTGGACGACAGAGTAAGATCCCATCTCAATTAATCAATCAATATTTTTTTAAAAAGAAAGCAAACCTCCAACCAAGATGGTGCTAGCTGCAATGTTTTCCAGGCCACCAAAGAACTGGAGAACACAGAAGGACTTGAGGAGTACTATTAGTGACACGTTTCAGTGCTAGAGTCTGCATAACAAATATAAACAAAATTCTGTAGCTCAGCTGGCAGAAACAATTAAAAAAGAAAAAGAAAAAGAAATAAATATAAATGAAAGGCCAGGCGCAGGGGCTCAGGCCTGTAATCCTAGCACTTTGAGAGGCTGAGGCGGGCAGATAACTGGAGGTCAGGATTAAGAGACCAGTCTGGCCAACACGGTGAAAACCCATCTCCACTAAAAAAGCAAAAAAATAGCTGGGCGTGGTGGCATGTGCGTGTAAACCCAACGACTCAGGAGGCTGAGGCAGGAGAATCACTTGAACCTGGGAGGCGGAGGTTGCAGTGAATCAAGATCCGTCATTGCACTACAGCCTGGGTGACAGATGGAGACTCAGTCTCCAGAAGAAAAAAGAAAATTATCCGCCAGGCGAGGCGGCTCGTGCCTGTAATCCTAGCACTTTGGGAGGCCAAAACAGGCAGATCACAAGGTCAGGAGTTTGAGACCAGCCTGGCCAATATGGCAAAATCCCATCTCTACTAAAAACACAAAAATTAGCTGGGCGTGGTAGTGCATACCTGTCGTCCCAGCTACTCAGGAGGCTGAGGCAGGAGAATTGCTTGAACACAGGAGGCGGAGGTGGAAGTGAGCCGAGAGCACACCACTGCACTCCAGCCTGGGCAACAAGAGTGAAACTCGGTCTCAAAAAAATAAAGAAAAAAAAAACAGAAAATTATCTATGTGCATCATGGAGGAGTCTCTAATTTCACAGCATGCCCGGCAGACCACCAGCTTCCATCTCCTCCTTGGTCTCCAGAGGAGTAAGAGGGAGGAGTTGGTGTGCCCCTGAGTAGCAGAACTGGAAGAGGGGAGAGAAGCTGCTCATAGTCAGTCCAACACGTTTTGTGTTTACTTTTTTTTTGAGACGGAGTTTTGCTTTTGCTGCCCAGGCTGGAGTACAATGGCACGATCTCAGCTCACTGCAACCTCCACCTCCCAGGTTCAAGCGATTCCCCTGCCTTAGCCTCCTGGGTGGCTGGGATTACAGGCATATGCTATCACGCCTGGGTAATTTTTGTATTTTTAGCAGAGACGGGGTTTTTCCATGTTGGTCAGGCTGGTCTTGAACTCCCAACCTCAGGTGATCCGCCTGCCTCGGCCTCCCGAAGTGCTGGGCTTACTGGCATGAGCCACTGTGCCCGGCCACGTTTTGTGTTTATAACAGGCCTGCAAGAAGAGCTGTGGCTACAGCTCCTGCCACGGTTCTCCCTGGAGGGAGGGCTGGGAGCACGCCTCTCTCTTCCCTAGGCTTCCATGCCTTCACCTCTCAGTAAGGATGTTGGCCAAGCAGATCTCCTGGGCCTTTTCCAGCTCAAACCCGTGGGTACTCTGACCGGTGCAGTCAGAGCAGACGCGCCCAACAGAGAGACAATGTCACAGAGGGGTGCCTGGCCAAGAAGGCCCCAGCGTCAAGCTCCAGGCTTCTGCTCCAGATCAGCCTGGAATAGAAACCTGGAGAAGGTGGGTGGACCTCCCAGGTGGAGGTGGCTTCTGCCCAGAGGCCTCCATGGGAGGACCCTGAGGGTACAGACCACCCTAGGCCGCACTGCTCTCTCCCATGGTCTGAACTGCCAGGGGCCTGAGTCCATCAGTGGACGAGACCACCCCTCCTAGGGAGCCAGTTTCTCCACACCCTCCTGGGTGACCTGCAGGTCCCTCAGGGACCAGTGAGCACCTAAGAGGCTGTGGCTATGGCTGTTTCCTCTCAACCTGAGAAAGTCTCATGAAACAGAGCAGACCTGGCTGTCTAGAGGGTGGCTGCCAAGTCACAGCGCAGCTCCTCTCCCAGGTTCCAGGACCTTTCTGGGAGCTTCCGCCTCGTTTGCTGCTTCCTGCCTCACACGACGCCTTGGTCCCCTCCATCCATCCGCCGTCTGCACACACTGAAATTGCACGGGCCTCCAAGGCTCCTGCTGTGGCACTTCTGCCATGAGGCCTCCCAGGATAACCCCTTAACTCCACCTTTCCAGGAAGGCACCTGCTTAGTCAGTCCCACAGCACCGGACAGACACATGTTCCATCAGCCACAGAAAGCAGCTCTTGCAGCCGGGCGCAGTGGCTCACACCTGTCATCCCAGCACTGAGGGAGGCTGAGGTGGGTGGATCACCTGAGGTCGGGAGTTCAACACCAGCCTGACCAACATGGTGAAACCTTGTCGCTACTAAAAATACAAAATTAGCCGGGTATGATGGTGCTCACCTGTAATCCCAGCTACTTGGGAGGCTGAGGCGGGAGAATACCTTAAACCCAGTAGGTAGAGATTGCAGTGAGCCGAGGTTGTGCCATTGTACTCCAGCCTGGGCGACAAGAACAAAAGTCGGTCTAAAAAAAAAAAAAAAAAAGAAAAGAAAGAAAGAGAGAGAGAGAGAAAGAAAAAAAAGCAGCTCTTGCTGCCAGCTAGTCACAGAGACACTGGGGGCCGGAGATGGATCAAGCTCCCCTCACGTTTTCCCCGGAATCCCTCAGCACTGGGCCATGTGGCACCTGGATGGTTGGTGCCTCTCTGACCTCCCACCCTTCCTCCTCCCCTGGTCAACCCCAGGCCCCTGCCCTCCTCTCCTGTCTCAGCTCAGTGCCAGGAGGACCCCATGACTCCTTGCAAGCTCCCACATGCACCACCCTGTTTGGAGTGGGGTTTCAGTTAACCAAACACCTGTTTGTGACCAGTCACTCACACCTCTAATCCCAGCACTTTGGGAGGCCGAGATGGGTGGATCACCTGAGGTCAGGAGTTCAAGACCAGCCTGGCCAACATGGTGAAACCCCGTCTCTACAAAAAATACAAAAATTAACAAGACGTGGTGGCACGCACCTGTAATCTCAGCTACTTGGGAGGCTGAGGCAGGAGAATCACTTGAGCCCAGAAGGCAGAGGCTGCAGTGAGCCGAGATTGTGCCATTGTTCTCCAGCCTGGGTGACAGAGAGAGACTCCATTTCAAAAACAAACAAACAAACAAACAAAACACCTGTTTCTCTGCGGGCACCTGCCACCTCTCGCAGCATGACCATAACGCACTGCAACACCTGCAGAGGCTCTTAGCTTCCTCTTTCTTTTTAAAAATGTGTCCCCTCATAGTCCCTGCAGCACTAGGAGTGAGGGAGAGAAGGACGGACGCGGCCAGGGGCGCCGAGCCCAGCCTGCCACAGCTCACCCTCACAGCGGTCTGTGATGTCACTCCCTGAGCACTCGTCCACCTGATGAGGCTGGCAGCTCCCAGAATGTGCCGGTGGGGATTCATGCGTTCTGGGACTCTCCAGTTCCTGGTACAGGGCCTTGCATCAGACCACTGCCACCCAGTCCACATAGCACAGACAGGGCAGCGATGACCACGCACTGCCTTCCTGCTCCTGTGTCATGGGATGTGGGGAGGAGTAGAATCCAGTAGCAATTCCAGGCCAGGCCCCAAGAGGCTGGCAGCTCCCACATCCCCCACCTTCTGTCTCGCTCTGTCACCCAGCCTGGAGTGCAGTGGCAGAATCTTGGCTCACTGCAACCTTCACCTCCTGGATTCAAGAGATTCTCCTGCCTCAGCCTCCTGAGTAGCTGGGATTACAGGCATGGGCCACCACGCCCAGCCCATCTTTTCTCTTAGAACAGTTGCTCTGGAGCAAGGAGCTTCCATGTGAGAAACCCCACCACTCTGAGACTGCCAGGTGATGGGGAGCCCATGTGGACAGACAGTTGCCTGAGCAGCCTCGGGGATTCCAACCCTCCCAGTGCAGAGGCCAGACATGTGGATGAAGAAGCCATGAGAGGGCTCCAGACTCGGCCGCCTGATTGCAACTGTCTGGGAGAACCTGCACAAGAACCGCCCAGCTGAGCCCCAACTGCGCCAGACCCAGGCGCTGCTACAGTGCTGTCCTGAGCCTTATGTCTTGGGCTTATTTGTTCTGCAGCAAGAGATGGCCAAGCAGGCAGCTTGGTGAGGACCCACAGTCTCCGCTGTGGGCACGCACTGTTCAACAGTTCTCCCTCTGGGCTGACGCGGTCTCAGGAGTGGACGCCACCTCTGCACAGGCAAGCAGAGGCCCCACCCTGGAGTTGGAGGAGCCCAGGCCAGAGTGCACGGGGTGATGTGAGTCACAGGCTGGCGCCAGGTGCTTTTGTGCAGTGAACAAACTGTGCAGCTATATGTAGTGGCCCTTCCGAGAGCTCTCATGGCCGAGAGCAGGCAGGAAGAGACCATGACGAGCACTCCACCACCGTCCTTCATGACATCCTTCCTGACTTGCTGTCCACAGAGGGGCCCCTTCCTGGTGCTGGGGAAGTCTGTGCAGCCCAGGCCTGGCAGGATGCCTGATGAAGAGAGGTCAGGTGCCAGGAGACTGTGGAGGAGGGCACCGGCGGGCCCGGCAACTCACGGGTCAGGACCTGACGCTGCCTCCCGGGCACAGGTCTGCAGTCACTGCTTGTCTTAGCCTCGTTTGCCCAACCAGGCTTTTTTGAAGTTCAATGCCAAGAACATCAACAAGTGTGCTGATCTGGAACGGAGTGCTTCCCACCCCCCATCTGTGGCTCTTCCACCCTGGAGGCACCTACCCACTCCCTGGTATCCCTGCCTGCCCAGAGCTGCCTGGTGTCATTATCCAGCCCTGCCCCGCCCAACCTGAAGGGTTAGGGCCTCTAGATCCCCTCTGCGGCATCCACCCTGTTCTAGGCCCGGCAGCCTCTCTTGCCCACTGGGGTCTCTCTTGCCCACTGTGGCTTCCAGCTGGCTTTGTGGCTGGGTTTCCTCCCCAGCTCCCTGCTGCGTCTCCGCTGTGGAACACGCTCCTCCAGGAAGGCCAGCAGCCCCTCCCTGCCACATGGATCTTGGGGCCTTCTGGGCCCTCCCGTCCTCCCCGAGCTGGGGGGGCCCTGCTCCTGCTCTCTCAGAGCCTCGGTCTCCCAGGCCCTTCCCACCCTGGCAGATACTCCCTGAATTCTGCCCTCCTTCCCGCCACATTCACGCCACCACCTTGGCTGAGGAGGGCCGGAGGGAAAACAGCATGGCTTTGACAGGCCTCTGTCCTGAGGACTCCTGGGATGACCACAAAGCCTGAAGGGACCGCCAAGGGGGCTGGACATCAGAGCAAAGGGCGGAGGGCAGAGGGACAGGACGCCCAGGGAGGCCCCCACCACCTCACCCCGTCCAAGAACATGCTCTTCCAGTGAAGTCACTGCAGCCCCCCACATGGAGGATGTGGCAGCTTTAGGGTGCCTGGGGACACGAAGGTGACCAAGTCATACCACTGTGGTCGTGGGGCATGTGGCTGAGGATGATATCTATCAACCTCCCTTAACCTGACCCATGCTTAGAAATGCATCCATGTGTCGGGAACAGAGGTGACAGGAACCATTCTCTCGAAGGAGCCGCGTTCTGCCCAGACCCCTGGGGCCCCACCCAACATCCCGCCAGGCAGGGCTGCAGCCGGGCCTCCCAGCACCCCACACCCCTCCCTTTGCAGCCAGGGCACCGCCCACAGCTCTTTAAAAAGCCCACCACTCCCTTCCATCCCCAGGGCTCAGTCCTGCCGAAGGCTGGAGCTTCTGTTCCCTGGGGTCACCTCCCCAGCAGCCCAGCGCCCACCCAGCCCTGACAGGGCCTGTCCTGGGAGATGCCTGCAGGGTGGCCCTTACGTTTTCGCTCCCACTTCTGTGCCCACACGCATTTGTAACGGATCTGGAAGGAGGGGGCTTCCCTTTTCTGTGGGTCTCTCTCAGGTCCTCCTTCCACAGAGCTCCACAAGGCCCCACTAATTGCTCTAACTGCCTTGCCAGCACCTGGTGTAGATGCAACCGCCTTCCCAGCCGGAGCTGCCGGGCAGGGCTGTAACCCACACTTCTGCTTTAATCACATCTGCCTCTTGCATCAGCCACCAGCCTCTCTTTCATCCCGCATGGGAGGGCGCAGCTCAGGCAGAGCAGCCGTTGGCATACGCTCACTAAGCCGTGGTGGCTGGCTCCTGGGTGGGATGGGAACGGAGGTGCCCCAGGGCTCCTCTTCCCCCCAGAACAGGTTGCACCCTTTGTGTGCAGGCTGGCACCCGCGCAACTGGAGATGATGGGTGTAATACGGTCCAGTTGCTCCTGTGAGCTGCTGTGACACGCGCTGCCCTCACCTGGGAGAGGCAAGCTTTCCTGTGGTCACCCCTGAAGGCATGGCTCCCGTAAGCAGGGGTAGAGGAGGGCAGGGAGGTAGGGGTGGGGCCCTTTCAGGAGTCAGCCCTGCCCTTTAATTCACACAGTGACAGTGGGAGCCAGGATGGCTGTCTGCGTTTTGAGATGCTGCCAGCCGTGGAGGACCTGGAAGGGGGAGCACGGCCCAGGCGCCCCACAGAGCACACATATGCAGAGCCACACAGTCCACACCCCAGGAGACGTGAGAAAGAGGCTTTGCGCACCAGCCCCCAGTGCTGCTGCTGCCTGCAGCCCTATGTTTGCAGCTGAACTTAGTTCTTAACCAGGGCATACCTGGCAACAGCTACGACAGGGGTGTCCAGTCTTTTGGCTTCCCTGGGTCACCCTGGAAGAATTGTCTTGGACCACACATAAAATGCACTAACAATAGCTGATGAGCTAAAAGAAAATCGCAAAAAAAGTCTCATGCTTTAAGAAAGCTTACAAATTGGCGCTAGATGCAGTGGCTCATGCCTGTAATCCCAGGACTTTGGGAGGCTGAGGCAGGTGGATCACATGAGATCAGAAGTTCGAGACCAGAGTGGCCAACATGGTGAAACCCCGTCTCTTCTAAAAATACAAAAATTAGCGGCTGTGATGGTGGGTGCCTGTAGTCCCAGCTACTTGGGAGGCTGAGGCAAGAGAATTGCTTGAACCTGGGAGGCGGAGGCTGCAGGGAGCTGAGATCTGCACCACTGCACTCCAGCCTGGGCAACAGAAAGTTTATCAATTTGTGTGGGGCCTCATTCAAAGCTGCACTGGGCCACATGAAGCCGGTGGGCCTCAGGTTGGACAAGCTTGGTGTAAAATATTTTGTGTTGTCACAACTAACTAGGGGAGGTTGCTGCTGGCCTCCAGCTGGCGCAGGCCAGGGATGCCGCTAAGCATCCTACAATGCACAGGAAACAACCAATTAGCCCCTCAGTGAAGAATTATCCGGCCCCAAATCCCAATAACCAAGACTGAAAAACCTAGGCTGGGAGAGACGGTGCTGTCATCGATTGGTTATGTCTGCGGAGGAAGGAGACCCTTAATCCTCTTAAGCTTCTAAGGGCCCTTCGCCCTAGACTTCTACATCGCATTTCAATAGAAGTAAAGGCTGGCAGGCCACAATGCCACCCTGAATCGCACTCCTGCAGATCACAGGCATGGCATGGAGGAATCTTTCCGGGAGGCATTGTTTTTACTTAACAGGATCAAATCCCCACCTAAGTCACGCAGTCCACGCCTCCTTCACAGATCAAGACCCTTTCACATGTGAATTCTAGAGGTGTGAGCCCAGGACCCTTTCACATGTAAATTCTAGAGGTGTGAGCCCAGGACCCTTTCACATGTGAATTCTAGAGGTGTGAGCCCAGGACCCTTTCACATGTAATTTCTAGAGGTGTGAGCCCAGGACCCTTTCACATGTAATTTCTAGAGGTGTGAGCCCAGGACCCTTTCACATGTAATTTCTAGAGGTGTAAGCCCAGGACCCTTTCACATGTAATTTCTAGAGTTGTAAGCACCCTTTCACATGTAAATTCTAGAGGTATGGGCCCAGGACCCTTTCACATGTAATTTCTAGAGGTGTGAGCCCAGGACCCTTTCACATGTAATTTCTAGAGGTGTAAGCCCAGGACACTTTCACATGTAAATTCTAGAGTTGTAAACTTTTGAAAGGCAAGAATTTCCTTTGTTGGGGAGTCCGCTGTTAGGCAACAATGCCACTGCTGCTCCCGGCCGAATAAATCACCCCTTTCTTCCCAGTTTGGTGTTGGAGAGGTTTGTTTCGTGACTTTTTCTCCTTTGTGCCACTGGCGCAAACAGGGCAGTGGTGACACCTGCAATCCTTGTCCCGCCTGGCAGACTGTCCTGAACGTGTAAACCATCTCGCCTCCCATAGTTCTCTCTAGGACTACACCTACAGTCTGCTTTGCTCTGTGAGCTCCAGGCTGAGGAGAGGTGCTTGGGCCGGGGCCACATGTTACACAACTGTGTGGGTTCTGCAACACGCTGGCCTCATTTGGACTGTTGTTTTCTTGTGGATGGTTTTTATACAGGCCAGAAGTTGAAGACGCAAAGAGCTACAGGGCCCAGTCAGACCCAGGAGAGAGATGAGTGAGGTGGGCAGGTGGTTCAATGCAGGGGCACGCCATAACCAAGGGCAACAGGCTGCAGCACCAGCCACTTCCACGCTCTGGGATGTTCAGCCCCAGAAGACTAAATCTTCAATTTTTTTTAAAAGGAAGTCAAAAATTTTTCTTTTTGAAATGTGAAATCGGTTGGGTATACCTTGGCCTCCAAAAATGCTGGGATTAAAGGCATGAACCACTGCAGCCAGCCAGGCATCTGTTTTTTTTTTTCAGACGGAGGCTCGCTTTGTCACCCAGGCTAGAGTGCAATGGCGTGCTCTCGGCTCACCGCAACCTCCACCTCCCAGGTTCAAGCAATTCTCCTGCCTCAGCCTCCCAAGTAACTGGGATTACAGGTGTGCACCACCACACCCGGCTAATTTTTGTATTTTTAAGTAGAGACTGGGTTTCACCATGTTGGTCAGGCTGGTCTTGAACTCCTGAGCTCGTGATCCACCCGCCTCAGCCTCCCAAAGTGCTGGGATTACAGGCGTGAGCCACTGCGCTTCACTAAGAATCTGTTTTTTAAAAAAGATTTTAAACAATGTTCTTTATCTTGATAGGGATTTGGGTTGCCAAGTGTATGTATCTGTCAAACTTACGGAGTGGTGCCTGGGAGGTAGTGTGTTTCGGTGTATGTGAGGGTACACAGAGAAGGAAGAAAGGAAGGGATGGAAGGAGGGGAGAAAGGAAGAGAGAGGACCCTCAACCAGTGCTGAACACGAGGTGAAGCCCAGATCCAGTGTGCTTCCCAGGGTTTCCCTAACCCTGCCATCCTGTAGCTCTACCATGTTACTATGTCCTGTGCCACGGGTGCTCTTTTTTTTTTTTTTTTTTTTTTTTGAGACGGAGTCTCACACTGTTGCCCGGGCTGGAATGCAGTGGCACAATCTCAGCTCATTGCAACCTCAGCCTCCTGGGTTCAAGTGAATCTCCTGCCTCAGCCTCCTGATTAGCTGGGATTACAGGCACCCGCCACCACACCCAGCTAATTTTTTGTATTTTTAGCAGAGATGTGGTTTCACTATGTTGGCCAGGCTGGTCTCGAACTCCTTACCTCGTGATCCTCCTGCCTCGGCCTTCCAAAGTGCGGGGATTACAGATATGAGCCACCTCTCCCAGCCCTGGAATTCTATTTTTGAGATGGAGTCTCGCCCTGTTATCCAGGCTGAAGTGCAGTGGCACGATTTCGGCTCATTGCCACCTCTGCCTCCTGGGTTCAAGCAATTCTCCGTCTCAGCCTCCCAAGTAGCTGGGACTACAGGCGTGCACCACCATGCCCGGCTAATTCTTGTGTTTTTAGTAGAGATGGGGTTTCACCATGTTGGCCAGGCTGGTCTCGAACTCCTGATCTCAAGTGATCCAACCACCTTGGCCACCCAGAGTGCTGGGACTGCAGATGTGAGCCACCGCTCCTGGCCCTATGTCACTGGTATTCTTATTCACTTAATATCGTTCTTTAAAGGGCCCCTCCTTTTTTTTGAGACGAAGTTTCACTCTGTCACCAGGCTGGAGTACAGTGGCGTGATCTCGGCTCACTGCAACCTCCACCTCCCCGGTTCAAGTGGTTCTTCTGCCTCAGCCTCCTGAGTAGCTGGGATTACAGGTGCACGCCACCATGCCCAGCTAATTTTTCTATTTTTAGCAGAGACAGAATTTCACCATGTTGGCCAGGATGGTCTCGATCTCTACCTTGTGATCTGCCTGCCTCAACCTCCCAAAGTGCTGGCATTATAGGCATGAGCAACTGCACCCTGCAAAGGGACTCATTTTATTTACTTACATAGAAAACCAGCATCTCTGGCTATAAATAGGTGGTAACTAAAAACAAACACCAAGAAATAAAATGTCAGCATTAAACTCTCACACGTTTGTGTTGTTTGCCAAAGGACTGGAAGCCCTGAATTTCCTGTTATGCTGTGAAAAAAATAGTAATAATAATAATTCATGAGGCCGGGCGCAGTGGCTCACGCCTGTCATCCCAGCACTTTGGGAGGCCAAGGTGGGCGGATCAATTGAGGTCAGGAGTTTGAGACCAGCCTGGCTTACATGGCGAAACCCCATCTCTCCTAAAAATACAAAAATTAGCCGGGCGTGGTGGCAGATGCCTGTGGTTCCAGCTACTCAGGAGCCTGAGGCAGGAGAATTGCCTGAACCCGGGAGGTGGAGGTTGCAGTGAGCCGAGATTGCATCACTGTACTCCAGAGTGAGACTGTCATTCACCAGTGTTGAGAGGTGTCAAAGGCATGTAGTATGGGGACTTTCCAATGCAGTCAGCAAGGCTGAGAAGAAGCTAATGAGGACGTAAGTTTATCAATATTCCACTCGGGGCTGTTTAATATTGGGGCCTCAGACCATCCAAGACCCCTCTGGGACTCAGCTCCAAGGCACTCATTCATATTTTTGAAGCAACGGCCCACGCCCAGCTTCGCCTCACCTGCCTGGTAGAGTAAGGAAGGAAATCCCTCTTCCCCTCCAAGCCAGGTGGCTGGGGAGACTGGAGACAGGGTGGGGCCAGCTGGGACTGAGGATGGGGCCAGGTCCAAAGAAACCCTGGGCACCCAGCGATTCCACTCCCAGGTGTGTACCTCGAAGACTGGAAAACACATGTTCAAAGAAACAAATGTTCACAGCAACACTATTCACCACGGGCGGAAGGTAGAAACAACCCAATGTCATCGACAGATGAATGTCTATATTCCCACAATGGAACATTATTCAGCCATACAAGGGAATGGGGCCAGGCACAGTGGCTCACACCTATACTTCCAGCGCTTTGGGAGGCTCAGGCAGGAGGATTGCTTGAGCCCAGGAATTTGAGACCAGCCTGGGCAACACAGCAAGGCTCCATCTCTATTTTTTAAAAAACGAGGCGGGAGTCGGGGGCACAGTAGCTCACACCTGTAATCCCAGCACTTTGGGAGGCCGAGGTGGGCAGGTCACGACGTCAAGATATCGAGACCATCCCGGCCAAAACAATGAAACCCCATCTCTACTAAAAATACAAAAAATTAGCTGGGCATGGTGTGCACGCCTGCGGTCCCAGCTACTCAGGAGGCTAAGGTAGGAGGACAGCTTGAACTCGGGAGATGGAGGTTGCAGGGAGGCGAGATCGTGCCACTGCACTCTAGCCTGGTGACAGAGCAAGACTCTGTCTCTTAAAAAAAAAAAAAAAGGTGGAGGGATGGGATTCTGACACATGCTACAACATGGGCGAACCTTGAGGGCGTTCTTCTGAGTGGAAGAAACCAGACCCAAGGCTGGCGCGGTGGCTCACGTCTGTGCCCAGCATTTTAGGACGTTGAGGCAGTGGATAGCCTAAGGGCAGGAGTTTGAGACCAGCCTGGCCGACATGGTAAAACTCTGTCTCTACTAAAAATACAAAAATCAGCCAGGTGTGTTGGTTCATGCGTAATCCCAGTTACTCAGCAGGCTCAGGCAGGAGAATCACTTGTACCCAGGAAGTAGAGGTTGCAGTGAGCTGAGATAACCCACTGCACTCTAGCCTGGGTGACAGAGCCAGATTCAATCTCAAAAAAAAAAAAAGGAACTAACAGGCAGAGTGAGTCCCCAGCCATCACAGAAATGCGCTGAAGTCCTCTGCTCTGTAGAGAGACACGTAGGCTGCCCCTAAAACCGCCCAGGATCAGTGGGATGATGTGACATCGAGTGGCCTCACCTGCATGGAGTGGGTCACTATCTTTCCACCAACAGGAGTTTTGGTCCTGCTGGAAAAATTATCCTCAGGGAAATGAAGCGGAGGCTGAGGTTCAGCGAGCTTGAGGGGCCTGTCCCATGTTACAGGCTGAATTGAAGCAGAGCTTTGCACAGCTGAGACTAAACCCATGTTTCCCAGAGATCCACGGGAACAGCTACGTCAGAGGCACTGGAAGCTGCCACAGAGGCCAGGTTGCAGGCCCCATTGTGGGTGGCATAGTGTGCCCCCAAAACCCAAGTCTACTGGGAATCTTGCATGTGGCCTTCTTTGGAAATAGGGTCTTTGCAAATGTAGTTAAGATGGGGTCACACTGGAACAGGGTGTACCCCAAACCCAATGGCTGCTGTCCTATTATGAAGAAAAGACACAGAGACACGCGCAGAGGAGAGGCCACGGGAGACACAGAGACATGCGCAGAGGGGAGGCCACGGGAGACACAGAGACGTGCAGAGGGGAGGCCATGGAAGACACATAGACATGTGCAGAGGAGAAGCCACGGAGTAGACACAGAGACACATGCAGGGGAGAGGCCACGTGGGGAGACACAGAGACAAGCGCAAAGGAGACACAGAGACATGCGTAGGAGAGAGGCCACAGGAGACACAGAGATACATGCAGGGGAGAGGCTACGGGAGACACAGAGACACGCAGAGGAGAGGCCACAGAAGACACATAGACACGTGCAGAGGAGAGGCCACAGGGGGAGACACCGAGACACACGCAGAGGGGAGGCCACGGGAGACAGAGAGACACATGCAGAGGAGAGGCCACGGAACACACAGAGACATGTGCAGAGGAGAGGCCACAGAACACACAGAGACATGTGCAGAGGAGAGGCCACAGGGGGAGACACATGCAGAGGAGAGGCCACAGAATACACAGAGACGTGCAGAGAGGCCACAGGGGGAGATACAGAGACACATGCAGAGGAGGCCATGGGGGAAGACACAGAGACATGCGCAGAGGAGAGGCCATAGGGGGAGACACAGAGACACATGCAGAGGAGAGTCCACAGGGGGAGACAGAGAGACACGCGCAGAGGAGAGGCCACAGAACACACAGAGACACGTGCAGAGGAGAGTCCACAGGGGGAGACAGAGAGACACGTGCAGAGGAGAGGCCACAGAACACACAGAGACACGTGCAGTGGAGAGGCCACGAGGGAAGACACACAGACACGTGCAGAGGAGAGGCCACAGAACACACAGAGACATGTGCAGTGGAGAGGCCACGAGGGGAGACACACAGACATGTGCAGAGGAGAGGCCATGGGAGACACAGAGACACAGGGCAGGGGCCGCAAAGTGGCAGGGGCCATGAAAAGGCAGGGCAGGGACTGAGCCATGTGGCCACAGCTGAGGAACGTCTGCAGCCAAAGGTAGGAAGCCTCCCCCTCTGGAGCCTTCGCAGGAGTGTGGGCCTGCTTACACCTTCACTTTGAAAACTTTTTTTTTAGATGGAGTCTTGCTCTGTCTTACAGGCTTGGTCTAAGCTCAAGCTCACTGCAACCTCTGCTTCCCAAATTCAAGCAATTCTCCTGCCTCAGCCTTGTAACTGGAACTGTAGGCGTGCACCACCACACCTGGCTGATTTTCTTTTGAGGTGGATTCTCACTGTCACCCAGGCTGCAGTACAGTGGCACAATCTCAGCTCACTGCAAGCTCCACCTCTCAGGTTCAGGCGATTCTCCTGCCTCAGCCTCCCAAGTAGCTGGGACTACAGGCGCCCACGACCACACCTGGATAATTTTTGTGTTTTTAGTAGAGGCTATTTCACCATGTTAGCCAAGCAGGTCTGGAACGCCTAGCCTCAAGTGACTTGCCGCCTCAGGCTCCCACAGTGCTGGGATGACAGGTGTGAGCCACCGTGCACAGCCTTGAGTTTGAACCTCTGTCCTCCAGGACTATAAGAGGATCAATATTCAAGCCAACAGCCTGTGGCCATTTGTTGCAGTGTCCGTAGGGAACTAAAGCAGCCGTGCCCAGATTCCTGGCTGCACAGCCTTAGGTGGGGGGTGGGGGTAGGGGGGGGATGCTGTCACAGGCATGGCCGATGCAGAGGCATCCTATATGAGACCCCAGCAAGGCTTGCTACAGCTTCCTCCCGCGCCTCTCACATCCCTGTGGGAGCAGCAGGTGCTTCGCCACTTCTGACCGTACCTCCGCGTCCAGCCCCCTCATCAGGGCACTGCTGTGGCCCAGAGCCCAGAGACTCTACGAGAAACATCACCATTGTCCTTCTGTGTACCACCGAGTCCACTGGAGCTTGCCCCAGGGTCGCAGATCCCTGAGGCCAGGACCCAAAGCCGGCACATCTGGCTCAGGCCCGTCCACATCTTCCCGACAGCCGTGGCATCGTGGCATCGCCACTGTCCGTCCCTGGCCACCCTGGAATCAGTCACCAGGCTGCCGGGCCTCTGCACGCTGTGGTGTCCCCGCAGATCTGAGCACATCCCTCGGGGAGCCAGGAGGCGAGGAGGCACCAGCAGCACCTGGGGCATCAGTTCCCCTTGCAGGGCTGCCAGGCGGTGGTTCTGCCCAGCCCAGCCACAGCTGTGGCCTTCGTGTCCCCCGGGCTGCTCTAATTAGGTTCTACAAACCAGGTGGCTTTAACAACAGACACTGAGTGTCCTGCAATCCTGGAGGACTCAAGTCTGGAATCCCGAAATCAGCAGGACCTTGCTCCCTCCAGAGGCTGCAGAGGAGGCTCCTTCCCTCCTCCTCCGGCTCCCAGTGGCCCCGGAATCTCGGCGCCTCAGTCCAATCCCTGCCTCCCTCTTCACACAGCCTCTCCTCTATGTCCAAATTTCTCCCTTCTTCTTCTTTTTTTTTTTTTTGAGATGGAGTCTCACTCTGTCACCCAGGCTAGAGTGCAATGGCACAATCATGGCTCACTGCAACCTCTGCCTCCCGGGTTCAAGGGATTCTCCTGTCTCAGCCTCCTGAGTTACAGGTGCCCACCACCATGGCGCCCACCACCACGTCCAGCTATTTTTTTATTTTTATATTTTTTTTACTTTTTTTTATTTTTAAAGACAGGGTTTCACCATGTTGGTCAGGCTGGTCTTGAACTCCCAACCTCAGGTGATCCGCCTGCCTTGGCCTCCAAAGTGCTTATTAACAGACGTGGGCCACCACGCCCAGCCGCTAATTTTTTATTTTTAGTAGAGATGGGGTTTTGCCATATTGGTCAGGCTGGCCTTGAACTCCTGACCTTGTGACCTACCCATCTCGCCCTCCCAAAGTGCTGGGATCACAGGCATGAGCCACTGCGCCGAGCCAATTTCTCCCTTCTTATAAGGACACCTGTCACTGGGTTTGGGGCCAGCCCTTGGGTAACTGTGACTCATCTTAGATAATCACAACCGCAAACACAGTTTCCCAACAGGGTCACACTCACAGATCCAGGGGTGAAGACTAGAGCAGATTCAAGGGCAAAACCCACCCACACAGCTGTAGAGAAGTGCGGCCACTCCCAAACCACAGCCAGGGACAGCAGTGTGCACACAGCCCTTTCTCCAGTGGGCCTCCTGTCCTTGGCCCCACTGGAAGTCTCTGGACAGGAGAGCCCTTGAAGCAGGCTGGAACGCTCAGGCCCCGGGCGCAGAGGTGGGCAGAGGGAGCCCAGCAGCCATGAGAGGGGCAGCCCTGCCCCATGCCCTTCCCTCAGAAAAGCCAGAAGAGAGAAGACAGTCTCCTCGCTTGGGGTCCTCGGAGCAGCCCCCGTGTGCTTGTGACTCTGGCCACAGAGTGGCTGCCTGTAGGACTGCCCCCAGACTCCCCTGGAGGCCCACCTTCTCTTAGCCAGCACCCTCGGCTTCACCGGCCACAGCAAAGCAGTGAAATTTCCCAACACTCCGAGTCCTTAGAGGCAAAGCTGCCCAACTGGGGAAGTGATTCTGCTGAGGGCATGGGCACCTGGGGCTGGGACCAGCAGCACAGAGGGATGGGTGCGACGCGGGGGCCTGTGCCCCATAGCGGCCCCAGCAGCTGGGCCCCTGGTGATGGCAGAGCCTCTTCTGCTGCTAGAGGAAGTCAGTTCCATTCATCCAACACCTGTCCTGAGCCTGGGTGGCCCCAGTGCTGGGCACTGATTAGAAAACAAGCCACTGATTAGAAGCTCACGCCTGTGATCCCAGCACTTTGGCAGCCAAGGAGGGAAGATCACCTGCAGACAGCAGGTGACCAGCCTGGCCAACATGGTGAAACCTGTCACTAATAAAAATCCAAAAATTAGCTGGGCATGGTAGCACATGCCTGCAGTCTCAGCTGCTCGGGAGGCTGAGGCAAGGGAATTGCTTGAGCCCGGGAGGCGAAGGCTGCAGTGAGCAGTGATTGAGCCCCTGCACTCCAGGCTGGGCGACAGAGTGAGACTCCATCTCAAAAAGAAAGAAAGAGATTGAGACCCTAAAGTAAAACCCGAAACTATCAAAATCCCAAAGACGACCTAGACAATACCATTCTGGACACAGGAATGGGCAAAGATTTCATGAAGATGCCACCGAAAGCAATTGCAACAAAAACAAAAATTGACAAATGGGATCTAACTGGACTTAGATCCTGCAGTAAGTGCTTCCTCCTGAACCCATTCTTTCATTTGCCCCACGTTTTCCCAACTCACTCATCACCCGGTTTCTGCTGCCTCCTGCTTTGAAGGCTCCAATCACACAGCGGCAGTTTATCAATCTCTTTCTCAGCGCGCAGCCAAGCAGCGCCGCCAGGCCTGTGTGGAGGGCTCAGAGAACAGCTCCGTAGGAGGGTTCTGCACAGCAAAAGAAACCATCAACAGAGTAAAAAGACAACCTACAGAATGGGAGAAACTGTTTGCAAAGTATGCATCTGACAAAGGTCTAAAATCCAGCATCTATGAGGAACTTAAATACACAAGAAAAAAACAACCCCATTTAAAAGTGGCCAAATGACATGAACACACTCTTCTTGGTTTTGTTTGGTTTTTCTTTTGAGATGGAGTCTCACTCTGTCGCCCTGGCTGGAGGGCAGTGGCGTGATCTGGGCTCACTGCAACCTTCGCCTTCCGGGTTCAAGTGATGCTCCTGCCTCAGCCTCCCGAGTAGCTGGGACTACAGGTGCATGCCACCACACCTGGCTATTTTTTTTTGTATTTTAGTAGAGATTCGGTTTCACTGTGTTGCCCAGGATGGTCTTGCACTCTTGAGTGCAGACAATCCACCCGCCTCAGCCTCCCAAAGTGGGAGGATTACAGGCGTGAGCCACCGCACCCAGCCTGAACACACTTTTCAAAAGAAGACACATAGGCCGGGTGCGGTGGCTCACGCCTGTAATCCTAGCACTTTGGGAGGCCGAGGTGGGTGGATCACCTGAGGTCAGGAGTTCAAGACCAGCCTGGCCATCATGGGGAAACCCCATCTTAAAAAAAAAAAGGAAGACATATGTACAGCCAACCAACATATGAAAAAAAGGTCAGTATCACTGATCATTAAAGAAATGCAAATCAAAACCACAATGAGATACCATCTTAAACAAATCAGAATGGCAATTAAAAGGTCAGGCCGGGTGCCATGGCTTACACCTGTAATCCCAGCACTTCGGGAAGCCAAGCTAGGTGGATCACTTGAGGCCAGGAGTTGCAGACCAGCCTGGGCAACATGGAGAAACCCCGTTTCTACTAAAAACACAAACATTCTACTAAAAATACAAATATCTTCTGAGTGTGGTGGCGCATGCCTATAATCCCAGCTACTCAGGAGCCTGAGCCCCGAGAATTGCTTGAACCCTGGAGGCAAAGGTTGCAGTGAGCCGAGATTTTGCCACGGCACCCCAGCCTGGGTGACAGAGTGAGACTCTGTCTTAAAAACAAAACAAAAAAATGGATGGGGCCTGATCACTCACAACAACCCTGACTGCAGCTCCTTCAGGGAGACAGTCTCTGTGGCCACGGCTTGTCTGCCTGGAGCTTCTCCCCGGAGGTCTGGGTGCACATGGAACATTCTGTCCCTTCCCAGGCTCCCCTTTCAAGGATGTAATGGATTTATCATGGATTCATTTGCCAGCTTTTCCACCAGGCCAACTGCACCCCAGCTGTGCTGGAGGGGCCCTTACATCCGGGGTCGGATATGTCCAAGGCCTTATTCCAATAAAGAGAATGATTTGTAAGTGTACTGTGATGCTGAATGCTCTCTTGGTCCCATCAAACATGACATTATCTTTACATGTTCTCATAGGGAACACTGAAACCTTTTGCAATATCTTGAATCTACACCATGGCACTCACAGCACCCCTGAATGTCCCCAGCCTCACCTGGGGAATGAGCACACACCAAACAACCTCCTACGGAGCTGCTCCGGGAGCCGTCTGCACAGGCCCGGTGGGGCTGAGAGCTTGGCGGGCTGATAAGGTGATTGATAGGCCGCCGCTGTGTGATTGGCACCTTCCAAGCAAGAGGCAGCAGAAACCAGGTGATGAGTGAGTGGGGAAAACACGGGGAAATTAACGGATGGGTCCAGGAGGAAACACTTACCGCAGGAAGCCACCCCGGCCCAGCATGCTGGGGCCTGAGGCGCTGAACAGAGCTGCTGTGTGTCAAGCGTTCTGGGTGCACTTACGTTGTGGGATCTGAACCTGGGGTGGTTGCCAGGCTACTGCCAAGACAGGAACATTGTGTCCCTTGTGACATCTGGACCTGAGCCATCCCAGCGTGGAAGTCACGGCCAGAGAGTTTTCTAGGACCTGAGATCTTGACTATCACCTTACCCTATCTTTTTTTTTTTTTTTTTTTGAGAGGGAGTTTTGCTCTTGTTGCCCAGGCTGCAGTTGGAGTTTGATCTCGGCTCACCACAACCTCTGCCTCCCCAGTTCAAGCGATTCTCCTGCCTAAGCCTCCCGAGTAGCTGGGATTACAGGCATGCGCCACCATGCCCAGCTAATTTTTGGTATTTTTAGTACAGACAGTGTTTCTCCATGTTGGTCAGGCTGGTCTTGAACTCCCGACCTCAGGTGATCTACCCGCCTCGGCCTCCCAAAGTGCTGGGATTACAGGCGTGAGCCACCGCTCCTGGCCCACCCTACCTCTCTTTCTCCTGGTGACCTGGAATCCCAGGTTGCAAATGGTCTTACAGGTGTCTGACTCAAACCCATGGCCTGCACTAAACTTTGACTCTACTCTGCTGCCCCCAGGGGCAGTCCCTGAGGTGTTTTTCCATCCTCACACATCCTCAGTTGGTGAACAGGCGCCCTTTCATGGAGCCACAGGGAATGCCCTGGCAGGACCCGCAGCAGCCGCTCCCAAGACTGTCTTTGGATTTTCTTGACACTGTTTTTCTTTCCTCCAAAGGTGGGTGGATCACCTGAGGTCAGGAGTTCGAGACTGGTCTGACCAACATGGTGAAACCCTTCCCTACTAAAAATAGAAAAATTAGGCCGGGCGTGGTTGCTTACACCTGTAATCTCAGCCCTTTGGGAGGCTGAGGTGGGTGGATCACCTGAGGTCAGGAGTTCGAGACCAGCCTGGCCAACATGGTGAAACTTCATCTTTTTTTTTTGAGACGGAGTTTCCCTCTTGTTACCCAGGCTGGAGTGCAATGGCACGATGTCAGCTCACCGCAGCCTCTGCCTCCTGGGTTCAGCCTCCCGAGTAGCTGGGACTACAGGCGTGCGCCACCATGCCCAGCTAATTTTTTTGTATTTTTAGTAAAAATGGGATTTCACCATGTTGACCAGGATGGTCTCGATCTCTTGACCTCATGATACGCCCACCTCGGCCTCCCAAAGTGCTGGGATTATAGGCGTGAGCCACCGTGCCCGGCCAACCCCGTCTTTTTAAAAATAAAAAAAAAAATTGAAGGGTTGCTCACTCTTGGGTGCTGACCCTCTGTCCTGCGAGCGAGCTCCTCTGTGAAGTGCGTTACCAGGCACTGCTCGCCCTCCTCACCGCTTTCATCCTCATCAAACCACAGAGGAAGGAAAAGCAAAGTCCCAGATGTTGGAGAACGGGGGCCTGGGCAGGGTGCAGGGGAGGAGGGTGGACAAGGACAAAGGCTCCAGAGAGGCCACTGGAGGGGCGAGAACAGGCACTGTCCGCAGGCCGGCTTGCCTGACAGATCTCCATTCAGTTCAGGGATGTCTCTTCTAGCTATCACCACTGTTTACGCCCTTCTAAAACATTCTGGGAAAATCCCAGGGCTGCCACACGTGGGTCTGAAGCATCCAGGTCAGCACTCCACGCCTTTCCCTGGGGTCGGAGATCAGCCACGACTCCCCAGACCTGACTCCCAGGCAGTCAGCATTCCCAGAGCCTCAAGACCCAGCCTGGGGCCAGCAGCTCCTCCCACCCCCCGGCTCAGCTGGCGGCACAAACAACATGCCCGAACAGGTGAAGCAGGGACCCCCAAGTCAGGGCTGGTCGGCAGCCTGATTGGTCTGGATTGGTCTGGAACTCCTGACCTCAGGTGATCCACCGGCCTCGGCCTCCCAAACTGCTGGAGTTACAGGTGTGAGCCACCGTGCCCAGCCTGCACCCCAGCTCTGAAAGGCCAGTGGTGGTGCTGCCCTTCCAATCCAACTCAGTATCATCTGGCCTGACTCCCCTGATCCCCAAGACCCACCAGGCTAGGGGCAGGTTCTAGGGAGGAATGATGGGTTTGGCTCAGGCCCAGCTCCGTGTCCAGCTCCCGGCCCCTCTCTTAGGCTTCGAGGTGGATGAAGATACAGGTTCCCAGGGCAGACTGACCCCATGGCACTAACCCCTGGGGTCGGCAGAAGAGCAGCCCGAAGACACCCACCCTTCCTGACGCCCTTGGCCTGTGGATGGACACGTCCCTCACGTGGCAGGAGAGACATGGCAGATATGACTGCGGCAAGGACCCAGAGATGGGGAGAGGGTTCTGCTTACCCAGGGGGCCCAATGTCGTCACAGGGGCCTTTGGAAGCTGGAAAAAGCAAGGAGATGGTGCCTACCCTGAGCCTGCAGGAGGAGCCAGCCATGCCCACACCTTGACTTTGGCCCGGTAAGGCCCTGTAGGATGTGTGTTCTCGGAACTGGAAGGCCGTGAGTGTGTGGTTTCACACCACCAGGTGTGAGGTCATCCGTTGCAGCCGCCAGGAAACACATACAGGACCCAGCCTCAGTATGCTTTTGTGGCATGACTAGATTGGTATCTGCTTTTTTTTTGAGACAGTTTTACTCTGTCCCCCAGGCTGGCGTACGACGGCACGATCTCTACTCACCGCAATCTCTGCTTCCCGGGTTCAAGCAACTCTCCTCCTCCGCCTCCAGAGTAGCTGGGATTACAGGCACCCGACACCATGCCTGGCTAATCTTTGTATTTTTAGTAGAGATGGGGTTTTGCCATGTTGGCCACTGGTCTCCAACTCCTGACCTCAAGTGATCCACCTGCCTTGGCCTCCCGAAGGGCTGGGATTACAGGCGTGAGCCACCGCGCCCAGCCTCTATCTTCTTTGTTTGGTTTATCTGCGACCCTCTATTTTAATGCAGACTTTTTAATGAAGCGTGATGTACACGCCCTAAGTGTCCACCATTTGATGAATTTCACGAAGGGGCCAGCGCCCTGTTCCTAGCATTGAAGTGAAGAATCAGAGTGAAGCCCCAGGCAGAAGTCCCTCCGTGAGAACCCTCCTCCATCATGTGCCACACAGAAGAGCATCCCCACAATGGGCATCCACCTGGAGCCCCAGAATGCGGCGGTATTTGGAAGTAGGGGCTTTGCAGATGTAAGGAGCGAGGATGGGGTCCCACTCGCCTTAGTGTGGTAGGTGGGCCCGAAATTCTACGACTAGGCCCTTACAAGGGGAGGGAGGGGAGATGCAGACACGCAGGGGAGAGGCTGTGTGAAGGGCGAGGCTGAGACCCGAGTGGTGCCGCCACCAGCCAGGGGACAGCAGCGACCCTCCCCAAGACTCCTCAGAGGGAGTGCAGCCTTGCTGTCACCTTGACCTCAGATGTCTGCCTCTGGAACTGGGACAGTGCATTCCTGTTGTCTAAGCCACCCTGTGCGTCCGTTTGTGGTGGATGTGACCGCAGCCAGAGGGCACTTACATGGCCCCATGGCCACATGGCCGCTGGCCACCAGCAGAGAGGAACAGCTGTGGGCAAGCCGCCCCCTCTGGCCAAGGGCAAGCCAGGGGCTCACTTAACAGCTGCCAGCAGGCACCTGAGGAGAGTAAGGCTCAGTGCGGGCACCATCTGGGCCACACCCCGCAATGTCCACCCCCGGCCTGGACCAAGCTGGCCAGCAACTTCCACCCTGAGTGGCTCCTGGAAGGGACAGGAGCTGTGACACCCACAATAATAACATTCATCGCAGCCCACGGTTGCTGGAGGTGTCCTAGGCACCCAACTTCGTGGGCCAAATCCTCAAAGCTGCAGGCAAAGTGTTGGGGTCACACAGGACTTGCCCCGGAACAGGAAACCCAAGTCACACTGGGGAAGCCATGAGGACATCTGCTGGTTTCTGCAATTGGCGTCCAGAGGGAGCCTGTGCTTCCGGCAGTGTGTGCCTCCCCGCTCCTCTCCTGGGGCTCCCGCGCGGTCCACGTCTCTCAGGATGGGCCGGAGCTCTGGCAGCAGTGTCAGGCCTCAGGGGCCTTCGGCAACATCCAGGAGGGAAACTGCATCTTCCAGGAGCCGTGGCACTAAGAGGAAGCTTTCTACAGATGCAGCCGGCAGGTTTCCCCCGGACCCCGGGCCACAGCCGCTCCCGAAGTGAGCCCCGGGAAGGGGTGTCAGTTCAGCCACAGAACAGCTGCAGCCCAGGAGCTGCCATGGGCCTGAGCTCCCCAGAAGCGCCTGGGATCAGGAAGGCCGGTGGATCCGGGGGTGCAGATGGGTGTGTCAGAGGTGTGTGAACCAGACCACCTCCATGTTGAGTAGGGGCTGGGTAAAATGAGGCTGAGACCTTCTGGGCTGAGTCACAGGATGAGACTGGAGGTCAGCACCAGACACACCTCCTAAGGACCTTGCTGATAAGACAGTGGCAGTAAAGAAGTGGCCAAGTGCCCCCAAAACCAAGAAAGGTGAGACTCACCTCTAGTCTTCCTCACTGCTACACTCCCACCAGTACCAGGACGGTTTACAAATGAGGTGGGCGGATCACCTGAGGTCGGAGTTCGAGATCAGCCTGGCCAAAATGGAGAAACCCTATCTCTACTAAAAACACAAAATCAGCCAGCGTGGTGGCGCATGCCTGTAATCCCAGGTACTCCGGAGGCTGAGGAAGGAGAATCACTTCAAGCGGGGAGGCGGAGGTTGCAGAGAACCAAGATCACGCCATTGCACTCCAGCCAGGGCGACAAGAGTGAAACTCCCAATTAAAAAAAAAAAAAAAGGAGGAGGGGGTCCAGGGCAGGGGCAAGGAAAGACAGCTCAGTGAGGGAGCGGCGCATGCCAAGTCCCCGAGGCGTGTCCTGGACGTGGAATGTTCCAGCAGGCAAGAGAAGGCCATGGTGGCCTTGAGTGCAGACAGAAGGGGAGAGTGGCTCACTAGAGCTGGGGAGAGCTGGCCGGAGCGGAGGAGCAGCAGCTCAGGAACGGCCACGGAGCTGCGGCTCTGTCTGGGTGGGTGTCGTTGGCTCCTGCCGTCATCCATGGATTCACCCAAGCCACAGACGGAGATGGGGAACCAGCAGGCTCGGGACAGAAACACGGGCCAGTCCCTGACCGTCTGCCATTAGCGGACAGAGACCCATGCATGAGTTGCTGTGGAGGACAGCATCTTCTGGCTTGCCGTCTAGCCTGAGTGTCTGCATGGCCGGTCATGGGGTGAGGATCTCAGGAAACCTCATCAGCCTCCTTCCTGAAGCCCGAGTGCCACATGCCAGCTGCATTTCTCAGAATCTCACAAATCCTACCCCACCCCCCAAAATCCTGGCCGGCCTGACAGTTACTTCCTGGAGCCACTGGCCCCGCGGCCTCTGGGTCCCTTTGTCCGTCTGTCTGCCCGTCCATCTGTCTGCCCCTTTTGCAGGGAGCACCGCCGGCCGCTTCCACATCTTCCAGAGTTCCCTTGGGTTTGCTGAGACTGCTTGAGTGATGGCGTTTTCTAGCTCTTTCTCTCTGTACCCTAGAATGTAGCTTGTCCAAGCCCAGTGACGTAAGCCCGATCTATTCATTTCACCACTGTCCCTGGGAGGAGGAATTCCTCTGAAAGGACCCCAGGAGCCTGGCGAGGGGTACGCTAGGGAGGCAGCTGGTGACAGGCGCTGGGCAGAAAGCCTGCTTGTGGCTAAGAATTCTTTGAACCTTTTGAATTTTGTACTATTTGCATATACTGCCTATTCAAAAATAAGTAATTAATTGAAACAGTGAGATCATCCTCTTTGATACAAAAAGGCAAAATCCTACCGGGGTCGTGTCATTCCGCCGTTCGATCTCATCCCTGGCTGGAATCTGTCACTCCAAACTCCCCATGCCGCAGCCTCACTGTCTCCATCTGTAAACCAAGGCCCAGGCCCTCCTTGGTGTGGGTGTTTCCCTTTGTGACTGACTCGTCGCAGTCTGAAGCTGTGGCCCGGCCCCCAGCCCCGTCTCCCTCTGTCCCACTTGCAGGCAGGTTAAATCCCGTGAGTCAAGCCTGGGCTCGGTAGCTCATGCCATAGTCCCACCACTTTGGGAGGCCGAGGCGGGTGGATCACAAGGTCAGGAGTTCAAGACCAGCCTGGCCAATATGAGATGAATTGTGCCACTGCACTCCAGCCTAGCGACAGAACAAGACTCCATCTCAAAAAAAAAAAAAAGTCCTATGAGTCAAATCCTCCAGGAGCAGCTTCCACAGTCTGAGTCCAGGACGGCTTGTCACTCGGCAAGACACGGAGGGGCCACCCAGGGTGACCGAGGACAGCAAGGCGGGGCCTGTGGGTGAGGAGCCCCCATGAGTCCCAGTGGAAGCTCCAGTGCTGCTCCAGGGGCAGCAGGAAGGTCACGAGAGTCTTTCCACCCTGCTTCAAGGTGGCCCCTGAAGAGGCCAGCACACAGTCCATGGAAGCAGAGACGCAGAATCGATGAATCTGGCTTTCAAGGAGCAAATAAACGTAGGCGTCTTGGAGTCTCAAAGGCATCTGGTACTTACATTGCTCTTGGGGTTCCTACCGGAGGCCCCAGCCCTCGGAGGCTGAGCAGCCAGGGACAAAGCTCCAGGGCGGCTGGCAGTGCCGCTCGCGTTGCCTGCCGACCCAGGACCCGTGGAGACAAGGAGCAGCCTGCAGCATCCCTGGGGCAGCAGAGGAGACCCTTGTCCCTCCTCCACCCCCACACTGGGGACCCCACGCCTCCCTCAGAGCTTGTGAGGAGCCAGGGGTCCAGGGTCAAAGTCAAAGTCAGACGCCCGAGCTGGAGAGGAAGCGTCGGCAGATGTCCCCTGGGTGGGGTCCTGGGGTCTGCAGGGCACGCGGAGAAGGCCCAAAACAGAGGCCAATGGCAGCCTTCAGCGCACACTTGAGGAAAACCACACCGGGCTTCCCGCAGCTCTGCACAGCGCGGCGAATTTCCACCTAAGTGTGCCCACAGAGCCCACGCGACAGACCAAACCACAGGACAACCCGAGCTTCCCAGACAGCCTGATGACTCTCAAAACTGCATTTAAAAACCACCGTTTTGATGAATGGGTGAATCATTCACATGATTCAAAATTCAAAAGGAACAGAATGATGCCTCCTGGAAATGCGTTTCCTGCCCCACCCCAGGGACTCGGGCTTCTGCACCTGAAAGTGCCTCGGCAAAAGTCCTGTCAGTGAGACAGTTATAACATCAAGCTAAGCTAACCCAGCCCCTATCCTGCTTTCCCTTAATTATTAAGCTCACGTTGGAAGACCTTGGCTATTTAAATGATTGATAATAGGCCTTGCTCCAAACCTGCTTTTGTAAAGCTAATGGGAGGTCCCCAGGCTTCCAGGAGATGAGAACCAGAGTCCTGCTAAGGCACAGACTCGAAGGACTGCCACGCATCATCCCGGAGATTATCCCAGAGATGATAAGATATGCAGCTTCCTCCATTACTCCTGCAAATAACACCCCTGCTGTAGATCGAGGTATCTTTTGAGAGATCTTGCCAGGTTTTTTGCATGTCTGACACCCACAGCTCCACCCAGACTCCACGGCTCCACCTGGACCTCCAGCACCACTACTGTGGCCCCAGCAGAAGCAATTCGGCTGCAGGAGGACAGGTGCCCCCACTCAGTGCAAACTGCCTTTAAAAAACCCCTAATCTATAAGCTTTGGACGAGATGGTCTGATGAACTCCGTCTCCCCTGTGGCATAGCCGGCCTCTCCGTCTATTAAACTCTTTCTCTACTACAGCGCAGTGGTCTGTCTGCATGCAGCTGGCAGGAAGAACCCCTGGGCGGTTGCAGACCTTTACGTTTTTTTGGTAACATCTCTGTGGTGATATAACTCACCTAGTACACAGTTCACACACACATCTAAAGTGCAGAGTGCAATGGTTTCGTAAACCCAAAAGTATCTCAGACAAGTCTCAACGCCTGTAATCCCAGCACTGGGAAGCCGAGGGGGGTGGATCACCTGAGGTCAGAATTTCGAGACCAGCTTGGCCAACATAGTAAAACGCTGTCTCTACTAGATCTATAAAAATTAGCCGGGCGTGGTGGTGCATGTCCATAATCCCAGCTACTCAGGAGGCTGGGGTGGGAGAATCGTTTGAACCTAGAAGGCAGAGGTTACAGTGAGCTGAGACTGCATCACTGCACTCCAGCCAGGGTGATCCAGTGAGACTCTGTCTCTGGGGGAAAAAAAAGTATTTTTGCTGAGGTTAAGAGTGTGCCGTGACACAGTCTCAGGAGGTCCTGATGACATGTGCCGAAGGTGGTCACAGTACAGGTTGGTCTTACACATTTTTGGGAGGCGAGAGACATCAATCAATATATAAAAGATAAATGTTTCCCTGATCAGGTAGAGCCAAACAATAAAATAAATAAATAAATAAAGGTAGATGTAGTCGGGCTCACCTCTGTAATCGCAGCACTTTGGGAGGCTGAGCCTGGTGAATCACCTGAGGTTAGTTTGAGACCAGCTTGACCCCCACGGAGAAACCCTATCTCTTCTAAAAATAAAAGATTAGCCGGGCGTGGTGGCGCACGCGTGGAATCCCAGCTACTGGGAGGCTGAGGCAGGAGAATCACTTGAAACCAGGAAGCGGAGGTTGCGGTCAGCCGAGATCGCTGCACTCCAGCCTGGGTAACAGGAGCAACACTCCGTCTCAAAAAAAAAAAAGTTATTCCTAGGTCCACAAAGGCTAGGCGACTTGAAGCAGGGAGGGGTCTTCCAGACCACAGGTAGATAAGAGACAAGCGGTTGGATTCTTTTGAGTTTCTGATTAGCCTTTCACTGAATGAGAAATTGACAGGGATAGTCCCTGACGCCTCAGTCTGGCGGAGTGAAACAATAGGGCAGAGGAGGGCATGGGGCAAAGGGGTGAGCTCCACAAAGTCTCCTTCCGGGCAAACTGTGCGGGAGGAATGTGGTTTTTTATCTCTGTGCGGCCCACATTTACAAATAGAATGGGAGTCGGCTTCCCAGCCTGACTTTCCCCTTTGGCTTGGTGATTTGGGGCCCAGAGATTTAGATTCCGTTCATGATACTAGGATATTCACAGCGCCCTTCATCCCCCCACAGTCAACTGAATAATTCCATGCTGGGTGAATTCCCAGGGCCACCTCGAATTCTCCCTGGGGAGGAGCCCAGAGTTCTCTCCTCAAGCCCCATTGACTCGCCAGCATTTTTTTCAGATGGAGTCGGCTGGGGCAGTGGCTCATGCCTGCAATCCCAGCACTCTGGGAGGCCGAGGTGGGCGGATCACCTGAGGTCAGAAGTTCAAGCCTAGCCTGGTCCACATGGCCAGATGAGACTGGAGGATGCTGGATAGCCCGGGACAAGGCCTTCCTGGCCTCATCAGTGATGCTTGAGCCGTTTTGTGCCCCCCAGATCCATCAGAACAAAAATGCTTGTTCAAAACAACAACAAAAGCTTGTTAAGCTCCTCTGCCTCCCCCAAGCCCTGAACTGGGAGACCCCTCAGCCTGTTTCTCCCTGCGTGAGCCTGTAACCCCCACCGTAGCCCCCGAGAGACTGGGCTGGCCAGGGGGTACCTGCTGTACCTGCCCTGAGTCAGGCTCCCTCCCCGCCTCCCCCACCGATTCTTTCCAGTACTGTTGGCTCTCCATAAAAGAAAAGCCCCTTGCCTGACTCTGGAGACCTTGCAGACCCCGTAGTTGGAAGGAATGCACCCCTGCCGTGAGAACCCCCCCTCCCAAGTTCTGCAATAATCCTTTAGGAATCAAGCTCTCCTTACTAAATCCGGATTTGTTGTTTATTTGACAGTTTATTCTCTGTGGAATTCTCACCTCAACTCAAGGGATGGAGCCAAGCTCAGAAATCAAACAGGAGCGGCGTCAATGGAAGATGCCGGAGTGGGGCCTCGGTGCTGCCTGGTGCATTCTGAGACCGGCGCCATCCGGAGAGGGCAGCAGACGCTGGGGCAAGCGTTGCCACTGCTGAAGCAAGGGGAGGAGGCCAGCAGAGGATCCAGGCTCCTTCAGGCTCCTGGCTGCCTCAGGATAAACTGTCCTCCCTGCCAGTGTTTGAAACGCGGTCATTAAAGAGGGAAATTGGCACCGTGAGTTGTGCCGGAGAATTTGGTGAAACCCCCCTAGAGATGAAGAGCCCCTGAGCGCGCAACCTATCAGGGCGAGTCCGGCTCCAAGCCCATCGTGTCCTCACCGGGACCTGCCCACGCCTCTCTCCCAACTGTCAGGAGTTGTCAGGGGGATTAAGGGGATTCTCTGGGCCGTTCATGGGAACGGCAGCGGGATTAGCTGGAGCCTTTTGCTGAGGAGGGGGTGGGCTCGGGGCAGCCCAGAAGACACTCAGAGAGTTTGGAGAGGCGGTGACCAAAGAGGTGGGTCACGCCAGACACCAAGGCCTTGACTTTGGGGTCTCATTTTACGGGTAAGAACTCTGCCCTGGCTTGGGGGTGGCTAGGGCCACACACCGGTTCTCCAGCTAACCTTTGCAGCTGTCAGTGAGGGAGGGAGAGGCAGATTCTGGAGCCTTTCCTCATCCTCTTTGACCCAGAGAGGATTTAATCTGGAATGAAACTGGTTGAGACTAGTTTTGTGAAGGATTTGTCCACCCAGGGCGCCAGTGCGTTTCCCCAGCTGACTTTCATCTCGAGGTTGCGTTTCCACCTGCAGAACGTCTTCACCCTTTGGCTATAAGGAAAAGGGCTGGATCCTGTAGGAACTGGACCCCAAGCAGTGAACAGGTCAGTGCAGGGCCTGCTTGGTGCGGCTGCATATGCACAAGAGACAGGAATGTAGGCGTTTCTGGCTCGGGGAGAAGGTTGGACAAGCACAACAGGCACCTTTGGGGTGACGATTTGCATTTCTCCTGGAGATGAGGCCAGGTGTCTTGCATGCACGTTGCGCTGTAAGTTACTGAGGCCAGGCCCAGAAGGAGGATGGGCTGGAAGGAAGGGCCAGTCATGCGGATGGGGGACCAGGTGCCCAGGTCCTACATGTGTGTGGGTCCTCCAGATGCCCAGGTCCTCCAGGTGCCCAGGTCCTCCATGTATGCAGGTCCTCCAGGTGCCCAGGTGTTCCAGGTGCTCAGGTCACAGAGGGTCCTAGGAGCTGCCCCTGGGAGTTCACTCCAGCAGGACCTCACAGGGAGACAGGTCCTAGCAAGGAGCTCTGCAGGAGGGCCAGGTACCAGGGGAGGTCCGGCCATGGGGAGACCCAGGCTTTCTGCAATTAAGGGTCGGTGAGAGGATGGGTCACTGTTTCCATTAGGAAGCCCTGCTCTTCTTGGGAGGGCACACCTGAGAGGAGGCCTCATTCAAATGCATCTGGGACTCCTGCCCCCAGCAAACGTTCTTCCCCACCATCCTCTCTCTGTGGGAGAGGGAGCTGCACAAACCATTAGTTGATGGTCACCATCTCCCACAGTGCTCAAGGCATGAAAGCGCCAGTTGGAAGGAGGGCAGAGTTCACAGGGCAGGCTTGCTGGGTCCACGCGGGATGAGGCCAGGCTGTCCACAGCCGCTTTCTTGGCCTCATCCATGATTCCCTGAGCTGTTTTGTCCCACAGATCCATCAGAACAAAATGCCTGTTGACCAGACTCGAGTTCAGCCCCTCTCCCTCCCATAGGCCCTGAACCTAGACTCCCTCAGCCTGGGCCAGCCGGTGACTGCCCCAGGGAAGCTGATTTGCTGTCCCTCAGGCCTCCACACAACTCCCCACACAGGAACAAAGAACAAGGCTGAATTCTTTCCAGGCTTGTTCACATCCCCCATAAAAGAAAACTTTTGGCCGGGCACGGTGGCTCACACCTGTAATCCCAACACTTTGGGAGGCTGAGGCAGGCGGTTCATTTGAGGCCAGGAGTTTGAGACCAGCCTGGCCATCATGGTGAAAACCTGTCTCTACTAAAAATTAAAATTAAAAAAGCAGCCTGGCATGGTGACATGTACGTGTAATCCCAGATACTCTGGAGGCTGAGGCAGGAGAATCACTTGAGCCTGGGAGGTGGAGGTTGCAGTGGGCTGAGATCGCACCATTGCACTCCAGCGGGGGCAATAGATCGAGACTCCATCTCAATTAAAAAAAAAAAAAAAAAAGGCAGGGCACAGTGGCTCACACCTGTAATCCCAGCACTTTAGGTGGAGGCAGAGGTGGGTGGATCACCTGAGGCTGGGAGTTCAAGACCAGCCTGACTAACACAGAGAAAACCCATCTCTACTAAAAATACAAAATTAGCCGGATATGGTGGCACATGCCTATAATCCCAGCTACTCTGGAGGCTGAGGCAGGAGAATCACTTGGACCTGGGAGGCGGAGTTTGTGTTGAGCTGAGATCGTGCCATTGCACTCCAGCCTGGGCAACAAGAGTGAAACTCCATCTTGAAAAAAAAAAAAATGGGAATCTGGATTGGCCGGCTGCTGTGGCTCATGCTTGCAGTCCCAGCACTTTGGGAAGCCCAGGCAGGCAGATCACTTGAGCCCAGGAGTTTGAGACCAGCCTGGGCAACATAGTGAGACCCCATCTCTACAAAAAGTTTGAAAAATTAGCCGAGTGTGGTGATGCACACCTGTAGTCCCAGCTACTTGAGAGGCTGAAGCAGGAGGATCACTTGAGCCCAGAAAGTAGAGGCTGCCGTGAGCTGAGACTGCACCTCTGCACTCAGCCTGGGTGACAGCAAGACCCTGTCTCAAAAAAAAAAGTCTAGGTTGGGTTTCGATGTTGACATTCCCCTGCCTGTGTCCACCTCCATCTACAGGGCTGGACAGAGCCTTGCTGCCTGCTCTCTGGGCACCTGTAACTGCTGGAGCCCAGAAGGGAGCCCCTCCCATCTTCCCACAGACCTGTGCCCCAGAGCCGCCACTCACTCACGGCCCCCGAGCTGAGATGGGGTGCTGGCTTCTTTCTTTTCATTTCTTCCACAAATATTGACCAGACTTTTGTTCAACTAGATCCTAGAACTGGGAGACCTGGCAGGAGACAGGGCAAATGAGGGCCTGTCTTCAGGAACCCTCCCAGGGGGGTACCCATGGGTGACTACAAGAACACCCGCACTAGCCTGTGGGTGCACAACGTGCTCTAGGGGAGGCCAGGGCTGGCAGAAGGCGCCGTCAGAGCAGGCGTCTGACCATGGAGGACGGCCTGGAGGGAAAGCAGGCCAGGCTGAGCCGAAGGCCGTGGAAAGCCCTGGGTGGGGCAGAGCTTTGAGGGCTTCAGGGACTCCGCTGGGCCAGAAAAGGGAGATTGGCCGGGGCCAGTCCCGGTGGGGCTGAGGCTCTGTGGGGCGTCTGCGTTTCTCTTCAGGGCAGGAGGAGCTTTTCTGTTCAGCAGGGGATTGAGGAATGAACAAACCAGATTTGTTTTTCCATTTGTTGGTTTGTGAGACGGTCTCACTCTGTTGCCCAGGCTGGAGTGCAGTGGTGTGATTAGCTCATCGCAATCTCTGCCTCCTGGGTTCAAGGGATTCTTTTGCCTCAGCCTCCCTCATAGCTGGGGTTACAGTTGTGAGCTCTTCTGCCTGACCCCAAATCACGCTTTTAAAGCAGTTGACTTGAAAAGGTTACAGCAGCACTGAGGGCTTTTGCAATGGGGGACTTCTGCTCCCACCACATGGTCTACAAGGAGCTCCAGGGTTAGCCAAAGGGATGTTTGTTTTTGAGACGGAGTCTTGCTCCTGTCGCCCAGGCTGGAGTGCAATGGCACCATCTCAGCTCACTGCAACCTCCACCTCCTGGGTTCAAGTGATTCTCCTGCCTCGGCCTCCTAAGTAGCTGCGATTATAGGCATGTGCCACCACACCCAACTAATTTTGTATTTTTAGTCAAGATGAGGTTTTACCATGTTGGCCAGGCGAGTCTCAAACTCCTCATCTTAGGTGATCCACCAGCCTCTGCCTCCCAAAGTGCTGGGATTACAGGTGTGAGCCACCGCGCCCGGCCTGTTTTTTTTTTTTTTTTTTTTTAAAAAAGATGGGGTTTCACCATGATGGCCAGGCTGGTCTTGAACTCCTGACCTCAGGTGATCCACCCACCTTGGCCTCCCAAAGTGCTAGGATTACAGGTGTGAGCCACCGCGCCTGTCCTGTTTTTTTTTTTTTTTTTTTTTTTAATTGTGGACGTGTACAAAGCTAGAGTATGTGCGGGGAGTTGGGGTGGGGGGCCTGAGGGGCAGTAGATAGAGCAGGTTCCATGGGCCAGACTGGTCTCAGGGAGTGGGGAGTCACAGGTTGGCCCAGGCTGAGGGTCCCGGTCCTAGACATGGGAGGAGGAGAGCAGCTGAGCTGAGTTTGGTCAACAAGCATTTTGTTGTACTGCGTCCTTGGGGATCACTGGAGAAGCCAAGGGGACTCAGGGTCTGGGCTGGGCCTTGCCCTAGGTAGACCCAGGGTGGGATCATCTCTGAGTCTCACCCAAGTCACATGGGAAGGGTTTTCTCTGCACGAGCTATTTCTGGAACACAGGAGTTGGGGTTTCTTAACCTTCGCTGTTTCCAGAAGCCCAGGGCTCTTTGAGTGCTACACTGGTACCAAACGTAACATCACAAAGGAGCTGCTTGGGTCAGGGACGGGGGCCACTGGAGTGCCACTGGGAAGGGGGTAGGGCTGTGGAGGCCAAGGCTGCTCACCACTGGTGGCACCTGCGGCGCCGACTCGCCCGTGGCTCCCAGCCCCACCCTCAGCTATCACTCAGCAGGTCCCAGGGAGTTCCCAGTTGCAGGTGAGTGGGGGCTGCACCACCTGGCGACCTCGAGTGGCCAGTGTCAGGGGCTGGGGCAGCCAGAGTTAGAGTTCTCTTCTTCCTGTGCCTCGACAAGCCCATCCCAATGGTCACGTCCTCAAAGGGGTGCACACCTGCCAGGGCCATCCAAGGTCCGTCCCCAGCTCCAAAACTGCTTTCCAATTCCAGCCCCTTAGAGGGCGGCCAGTTCTCCCACATTTGCCTTTGAATAGCACTGAGAGCTTTGGGCTTCAACTTCCAGCAGGGGAGGCATTATTAAAATGTGCCTGAAGCCTCCCAGAGCCACGGGAGGTGGGTGGGCCCTCGCTGCCTGGGTGGTCAGAGTAGGGGCTCACACAGGCCCTGGGCCAGGGCTCCAGGTGACCCTGGCTGCTGCACGGGCTCCCAGCTGCACCCCACAACCCTCTGGTCCGCCGCTGGGAAAGGTCTCCCTAAAGGACGGGCCCAACCCCCCGTCCCAGAAGACCTTTGCTAACACCTCGTGGAGCTGATGGCTTACTCCACTGAGTTTATACTCCCAGCACCTGGGGCCCTCCTGGTCCCTCAGTACCAGGTGGGACTCGGTGGCTCCAGGATCAGACTCAGCCTATGGGACCCACTCAGGGCCTGTGACCCAAATCCCTGTCCCCGACCCCGTTCAGGTGGGTTGAGACTGTATGGGTCCTGGCGACAGGCGCCTCCACAGGTTCCAGGATGGAGCCCCACGGTTGCCCTCCGAGGCTTGGGGGTGTCCTGGGAACCCAGAATCGGTGCTGCCTCCTTGCTGTGATCCCAGGCTGGAGAAAGGCTTCCTTCCTGACCTCCTAGGAGCTGGAGCCCTGTGTCCTCCCAGCGGGTGACCCCCAAGCCCTTCCCAACTCTGCCCCTGCTGCTCCCTGGGACTGAAGCCTTCCTTCTCCACCTCATGGTCTCCACCTGAATGTCCCTGCATAGGCAGCCAGCCCCCCACTCCCAAGGCAGGTCACCCTCAAGGGGTGCATGCTCACATGTGGAGGCTGTGCTACCTGCTCATGGCTCACCCCAACCCGGTGGCCTCAGCACGCTGTTGGTTGAATCAATGAATGAATGTGTGATGGTGGAAGGAATGGGGTGGCCAAGGGGGGCTGAGGAACGTTCCCACACCTACAACCCGGCGCTGAAGAAAAGAACACAGAAGAACGTCAGTCGTAGGATGATTCTGAGTGTTTCTTTAAAAACAAAAACCCCACAGAAAAGCCAGAATGCCTTGCCCAGCCCAGCCCAATGTAACAGGTTAGCCATTAACACAAAATAAAAGACATCCCAGCCACACACGTCATTACTCGGCAAAGGGTGTCCGGCCTACTTGGCCGGCGTCACAGTGGATGGCCCTGTGTGGCCGGGACACAGACAGGGAGTAGGCGTGGCACCTGAGCCACACAGAGCGGCAAGGCTGAGCAAGACCACTGGAAATAAATAAACACGGTGCCGGCAGCATCTTAAATTAGTAAGACGTTAGCACAACACAAAAAAGCAAAATGACAAAACACGCTTGCTTGTCTTGGTGGGGTGTGCTTTAAAACACCTGAGACCCATGAGTGAAAACGACTGTGGCATTTGTCAGTGGAGTATGGAGAAAAAGGGAAGGGAAAGTCAAGTCTTCTGAGACAGCTCGGTGGTGGCCCTGGCCCCCTGTGGAATTCCAGCGCAGCAGGAGGGGGACCGGACACAGCCCCTGCCTTCTGAATTGGGGTCCCCGGGCTGGGTTGGGGGACACAGCACCGAGGATCACAGACTGGACACCCCCATGACCTTCTGTGGAGAAGTTCTTCCCCCTCACAACCCAGATGCCCGGGAGAGACTTCGCAATGTGAAGAGGGACTCCAGCGGCTGCCGCGACTTCACTAAGCAGCTACTTTCCACCAGAGATGCGGGCAGCCCCCACGCTGCCCACAGCCGCAGCAGCCAGCAGGCAAGCGTGTCTCATGGACAGGCCAGTAACTCCTGCTTCCTTAAGGCATGTTCACCTCCCAGAGCAGAAGGCTGCAACAGAGCGGCATCCCAAGGCTCCCACCGGGGGCAGGAGCGGCAGACGCCCACACAGGCCCTGCCGGCCCCGTGGAAAGCTCCCAGGGAGCCGTGACTGCCTACAATGTTCACTGCCTCCTGGGTCCAATCAACCGCCCTCCAGGCAGGCTGGGCACCAGCTCTGCCCGTATCTGCGGCCAAAAGAACAGGTCCAGAGGGACTTGACGGTCTCGTCCGGTAGAGTCAGTTCATCTGCCGCTGGTGGTCCTTGGCCTCCAGACCATGGGCTGATCCCTTGGGCCCCAGAAAAGACGCAGTTCCTATGAGCAGACACTGTGGACGTCAGTCTGTGTACAGCTGGAAGCAATGGGGCAGGGGTGCCAGGGCTGGATGGGCCCCTAGGCTCTGGACTACAGGTCTTCATTTCTCGAGCAGGAGAGATGGACATCTGGCCCAGGACCCCGAACTGTTCATCAGGCTTCTGTGGGCCCACTGGATGGTGAGGGGGTTGGTGCCTAGGCAGAGGGTGGCAGGCTCTACCGGGCACTCGCTCAGAGCTGGCAGCTTGAGCAAGCTGGTCAGTAAGCTGTGTCCAGCCCGGCTCCAGGGGCTTCCGCTTGGGGGACTCGGGGCTGTGCCACAGGGCTGCTCCTCCAGCCACAGCTGAGCGCTGGACAGAAGCTGGTGGCTAAGGAGGCAGAGCCCCCCAGAGCTCAGGAGGGGGCTGGCACAGTGGTCTTCTTGTTCTGTGGGCCCTTGGCTGCCAGCTCAGGAAAGTGGGCCGGGTCAGCAGGTCTCGGCTGCCTCCCCCAGGGAAGAAACAGGCACAAGGAAAACACGGTAGCTAGTTCCACCTCTCTACAGGGGGTGAGGGCCAAGGGATCGCCCAGGGGCCTCTGGCCTCCGGCCGCAGAGAGGTGAGCGTGCTTGACGCTATCTCCAGGACCAGGACAGGCTGCGAGGGTGATAGGCAGGTGAGGAGGTGCCTCGGCCGGGAGCAGGAGTCCAGCCCCAGCCGGAAGGGCTGCTGTGGGGAGTTGGGGGGCTCAGAGGCCAGTGGCAGCCTCGGGCTGGGGACACTGCTGCATGGAGCCCAGGGTGGGTGTGCACTGGGGTGCCTGGCCATGGCACGTCTGCCTTTCTTGTCTGTTTCCAGAAGACTGAAGTGCAGGGCTTCGTCTGCGTGAACCAGAGCTTGGCCTCCAAAACTGGACACTCGGCCTCCAAAACTGGCCGCACTGCCCTAAGGCCAGGCCTGGGGAGCTGGCAGGGATGCCAGCACGCCCCCTCCCCAGAGCTGCTCACCGGCTTATGATGGTGTCTCAGGAGTCCAACAGGCCTGAAGCACCTCCTGGGAGGACCCCTGGAATCACCCACCTTGGATCCTTCACCTTGCCCGGCCCCCAACCCGCCCCACTCCAGGCACCTCCGCCCTGCTGCTGTCCTGTGGCTGAGTTTCCACTCTACAAGCCCTCTCTGCAGTGGCGGTGTCTCTTCTGGGACTGGCGGGGAGGGTCCTATCTCAGGTTTTTAAGGCAGAGAGACGTAAGCCCACAGGGGCGGTTTTCACGAATGTCGCCGCATTTATAACTATAAAAAACTAAAGAAGCCAAGCACATGTGTGTCAGTGCAGGTCTGTGGTCACAATGAGGTTCCAAGTCTCAGTAGCTCTGTTCGCCCAGGGACAGTGATCTGGTCCCTGGCACATAGTGTGCAGGAGAGAAAAAGGGGAGAAAGAAAGGGGAAAAAGGAAGGCTCCTGTCCTCTGAGCCCCTTAAACCATCATCTTAGTGGTGTCAACTTGACCCAGAATTTAAGTTAAAAAAACAAGTAAACAAAGGAGGGAAGGGAAAAGGACCCAAGGAGACCAGAAGCTGCTTCTGGGAGAAGCACAGGCCCCGCCTGGATCCCAGGGTCAACCTCACTTGAGGGACGAGATTCGTAGATTCGTACCAGAGTTTCCACAGCAGCCTCAGCTGCCTGACCTGGGAGGGACAGCGAGGGACGCTGGGTGCGCAGCCGAGCTGTGGATGGCGGGGAACTGGAGTGGGCTCGGGGCTCTGCGCATGCTCCTCCGCAGCCTCTCGGCCTCCGGGCTATGTCTCCTGGGGCACCACCTGCATGAGCTTCTGACACACAACGGTCGTGGAGTCTGTCAGGAGAGAAGACTGCAGTGTTAGCCAGGGGGCTGGACGGCACCAGTGGGACATGGGGGCGTGAGCTGGGGCTCCCCCAGCCCTGTCACCAAACCCAGGGCTGCCATCCCTCCTGAAATAGCAGAGAAGCCAGAAGCCAGGATTTTAAGGCAGCCTCCTGACTTGAGCACATGGATACGGGGTGTGCGAGGCACTGTCCGCTGCTGAGATGCACAAGTTGGCATCTGCTCCAGAGCCCTGGGGAGGGAGGGGGAGCACGGCCCGCGGAGCACACAACCCAGGCCCTGGGGTCTTGGCAATGCGCAATGGGGAGACGACGGGCTTTCCTGCAGGGTCACGCCAGGGATGCAACCTGGATGTACACCCAGACGGCCAGGCTGCCCTGCAGGAAAAGCTGGAGGAGCCAAGTCTGCTAAGGGATCCTTGGGAAGACTTGTCACACTCAGGACTTTCTAGAGAAATTGCTCTGGGGATGGAGACTGGTTTCAGGATAGAGAGGGGGTTTTGCTTTAAGCTCTTGGCATCCTGAATGACTTTTAAAAGCCACCTAGTGACATGGTGATGAGCGTCTAGGCCCGCAGGCACCCTGGCCTTTTTCTAAGAACATGGCCACATTTGCAGGCGCTGAGGAGGGGTCCTAAGCTTGGTGGCAAAGCACCCCCGGGGCCAAAGCACCCCCGGGGCCACCGCTGCAGAGAGTACCGTAGAGGGGTTTGTCCTACTGCCTTTTTTTTTAGACGGAGTCTCGCTCTGCCACCCAGGCTGGAGTGCAATGGTAGGATCTTGGCTCACTGCAACCTCGAACTCCCCAGTTCAAGCAATTCTCCTGCCTCAGTCACCTGAGTAAACTGGATTACAGGTGGCCCCATGCCCGGCTAATTTTTGTATTTTGAGTAGAGATGGGGTTTCACCATGTTGGCCAGCCTGGTCTCAAATTCCTGACCTCAAGTGATCTGCCTGCCTCAGCCTTCCAAAGTGCTGGGACTACAGGTGTGAGCCACCGCGCCCGGCCTCCCTCTGCCTTGCTGGGTAAGTCTGTGGCGGCTGGTGGCAGCCGGCAGGATTTTGCACTTGGCTGCAGTAGCCTAATTTCTGGAATCCCTCGTCCTAAGAGATTAGCTGCTGCTGCTGCGCGGAGTGTCTTATCCCTGAAACACGTGGGCCGTGAGTCACTGGTGGACAGTGCAGTGACCTGAACCCTCCTGCCACCCAACACAGTTGGACCCACGTGGGTGGAGACGGTCGATGTCTCTCAACTCCCTTCGCTGCCCCAGGCAGAGGGTATCATGGGCTATGGGCCAGCGAGACACTCACAGATGCCCTGGAGAAGCCACTTGGGCTTGTTTTTCCACCAGACCCCGAAGAAGTAGACGGGCAGCCCGCTGAGGATGATGGCGAAGCCAATGCCGCATTCCACAGGGGTCTTCCAGAAGGACACGGCAATCAGGAACAGGCAGGCCAGGATGAAGAACACGGGCAGGGCCAGGTTCACCTGCGGCAGAGGACAGGACCTGGGTGAGCCCTAAGGCCAGAACCCCTCCTGCCCAGCCTCCCTCCCTGGCCCTAAGGTTCCTCAGCACTCCTGGGCCTTCCACGCCCACTCACTGCTGACTTCTAGGTCACCAGAATGTGACCTGCACCCTGCCTGCCTCACACACAGCCTTACCTGCCCCTCCCTGGACTCTGCACACAGTGCTAGGCATGTGGCCTGAGGCTTAGGTGGCTGCTGCTTCGGGATGGAAGGAACCAGCTCCGTCTCCCGAGGCATCCCGTGGGCAGGGAAGGTCACGGTTCCACTCCCACACCACAGACCTGGGAACCCTGAGCCGTCAGGAGGCGCAGGGGTCTGACGCTTCCGGGAGACAGTGGCCACCCATGAAGAAGCCAGGAGACTGCCCTCTTGGAGACCCTGCTGTGGACAGGGCTGAGCAAAAGCCCATCCCTGAAGCTGCAGCCTAAGCTGTCACCTTGAGCAGATGAACTCCACCTGGCACAGAACCCAGGCAGGGCTTCGAGGAGCCTGTAGGCCCAGCCCGTGACCCACTGCTGGGCATGGCTGTGGGACTCAGCTATCCTGAATCCATACTCGAACAGGCCACCCTGGGAGACATAGAGCTGACCACGGGTCCCATCAGTGCAGGCTGCATGGCTTCCCTGTCCCCAGGGAACAGATGTCCACCCTGTGCCCAGGCTCACAGTGGGCAGACCTATCCCCTGCCCAGGTCTCCATGGGAGCTGAGCCACTGCCATGCCCAGTGACTGCTATGTGCCACCTCTCCTGGGCCGGGCTGGGCCTTCTGCTGGCTCATGCTCCAAGGCCCTGTGGCCAGGCTGGTATGGCAGGCACAAGCCGGTGCCCAGGATGGGCGGCTCCCTCCTCGCCCTACACAGTCTTCTCTCGGCCGCATTTGGGTTCTTGTACTGACCATACTTTAAAGCCCCTGTTAAACAGCGTTCACAGGCCTCCCACCGGGCCCCAGACTTCATGCACATGGGGCGAGATGGCCCCGGCAGGGGAGCGGGGCTCCCGTGACAGACATATGCCAGCTGAGTGACAAGAGCTGCTGGCCAGCAGCCACCAGGGGCTCTGTGCTCTCATCCTGTGTCAGAGCCAGGGTAGCGGGGCTTGCTGGGCCCTGGGAGGGAGCATGGCCTCTGAGGGACGGCCCCTTTTTGGAGAAAGCAGCTCAGTGACAACAGTTGCCCCTGTCTAAGGAGCTGCTGGGGATGGGGAGAGCCCAGCAGGGCCGGGAGTTCCTCGGGTCAGGCACCCCACCCCCAGCACAACTGACCACCCTGTGAATGCTGCGCCAGGCCCTGCAGTTCACGCGATGTCCTTATCTGCTTCCCTTCATTCTAGGGAGCTCTGTCCATCTGCTGTCCTTTGAGGAACCCCAGCTCCTGCAATCACTTGGCACTCGCATAGCGCTGGTCAACGGTCGACACCGGAATTAGGTGACCCTGTGTCTGCTATAGAAGCACGGGCAGACAGCCTCATGCCCCTCCCACCACATGGCCTTGCCCCCTCCCACCAGGACCCCTGCAAAGTAAGCTCTGGTTTGGCTTGATGGGGTTGTGGCCTGTCCCAGGTGCACGCAGGCAGGTGCAGGTCCAGAGGCTGAGCTGGGATGCCGGCTCCCGACCTCGGGTCCTCAAACCCTCGGACCCTGCCTCTGTGAGGGCAGCTGGGTGAGCAGGAGCCTGGGCTCACCTTGATGGGCCGCTCCAGCTCAGGCTTTCTGTAGCGCAGCCAGATCATGCCGATGATGGCCAGGGCCACGCAGAGCCAGTTGAAGAAGCTGAAGAAGTTGATGACGGAGAAGATGTCCTTGGAGAAGGCATAGAGCAGCGTCATCACGCACTGCAAGAGAGAGGCGGCCGGCTGAGCCTGGGCCCACAACCCAGCCGGGAGGCGACGGTGGCCACTGGGGACTGTCTAGCCTGGCTGTGCCCAGCTGAGCACACTTGCAGGAATTTTGTTTTAAAGGAGAAACCTCATCTGAGCAGGAGGTCTTGAAGGAGGGAAGGAGGGAAGGAGGGAGGGAGGAGGGAGGAGAGGAGAGAGGGGGAAGAGGGAGGGGAAGAGAGAGGAGGGACGTAAGGAGGGAGGGAAAAGAGGAGGGGGGGAACGGGAGGGAGGAGGCCGGAGGGAGCAGAAGAGAAGGAGACCACATCTGGGTTTCAAGGACAGGTGAGGAGCACAGTGTGCGTTTGCAGCTGGGCTCCTGGACTGCGGCTGTGTGAGGACCACAACCTGACCTAACCCAGTGTCCATCAAGAGGACAGTTTCTGCAGCCCCCAGTGCAGCTGTGCTCCTGAGGACCACGCAGCTGTCAAAGCACAGGCCTCATGGAAGCTCCAGGGAGTCTAGCACTGTCTGTGGCTCTCCCTCCAGCTCCCCAGGCACACTGCACTTCCCAACTCGCCTCTAACACAGGGAAGGAGCGAGGGCCAGGAGCTGAGGCCAGCCCACAGGAGGCACTGTGGCTGCCTCTGCTGCCGCTCACTGGCTTTGGGGGAAGAGGCTGTGCCAGTGGCCTCTCCAGCCCTGGTCACACCCTTGGATGAGACCACAGCCCCAGGAACCAGCTCCCTGAATTCCTGACTCACGGGAACTGTGAGATAATAAGCGCTTTTCCTTTTAGAACACGACGCTTTCGAGCGATTTGTGACACAGCAACCGGGAACTAAGGCAATCCCACGGGCTGGCACAGAAAGACACAGGAGAAGCGGAAGAACAGTGAGTGATGCGCCCCGCTAGAGACACCGACACCGGGTGGCGCCTGCGGAAGCAGAGGTGGGGTGTGCTAGGGGCCGGCAGGCAGCCACCCAGCTGGGCTGGAGCTCCTGTCTCCCGCGTTTCCGATGGTCTCAACTGCTTGTTGAGCAGCCACCATATGCTATTTTGGGATAAAATCTAAAGCCCCTTCAGCACTCTCTGGCATTCAGTGGAGCTCGCCAGGAGGAAACATTCCACTGCGTCTCCAGGCCACATCTGAGCTGCCACCTAGTCCATACCCTGGACAAAGTTGCAAGCTGTAGTGGCCTCCCTCTGAGGAGCCCCCAGGCAAACCCCAGGGATGCAGGCATGGGGCTGTGTGACAGGCTTACCGTGAACACGAGGGATGGCATGGGGGTGAGGAGCTGCGGGTGGATCATGGAGAGGATGGAGGGCAGGTGGCCTTCCCGGGACCCCACGAAGAAGAGCCTGTGGACAGAGCGGAGAGGCAGTCAGCCATCACCTCACGATCCAGGACAGACGGGGACATGGCAGGCTGGGAGTGGACGGGGCCTGTGCCTGGCTTGTCTGGGCCTCTCTGGCCAGAGTGGGGAACAGGACCCTCTGGCTTCTGGCTGTGAGCCTCTCTGTGTCCCCAACCAACTCAGCCAGCGTCCCCAACCAACTCGGCTGGCAAGGACAGAAACTCCAGCCCCAGGGGGTCAAGAGGTGGCCATGGGGCACCTAGGACACCACAGCTGGCCTCTGGGCAGGGGTGGGAGGCGAGAGGCAAAGTTCATGCTTTCTTTTTTTTTATTTTGAGACAGGATCTCACTGTCACCCAGGCTGGAGTGCAGAGGCACCATCTCGGCTCACCGCAGCCTCAACTTTCCAGACTCAAGCAATCCCCCCACCTCAGCCCCCCAGGTAGCTGGGACTAGGGGCATGCGCCACCACGCCTGGCTAATTTTTGTATATTTTTGTAGAGACGAGGTTTTGCCATGTTGCTCAGGCTGGTCTCAAACACCTGAGCTCAAGCCATCTGCCCACCGGGGCCTCCCAAAGTGCTGAGATTACAGGCATGAGCCACTGCGCCTGGCCTATTTGAGCTCTAATGATGCATCCTCAGTTTCAGAGGCAAACCTTTTACAGACACAGAGCATCCTGAACCTGGCCCTGAGGCCTGGGCCTCCCTCACCTGTAGGAGTCGGGCTGTGCTCACCTGGAGGACGTGAACAGGGACCCGTTGACTGAGCCGAAGCAGGACAGGCCCACAAAGACGGGGATGACCCAGGACATGACACCCAGGTGATAGTTTCCAAAGTCCTAGGCAGACACAGAGAGTGAGCTGGGCCCTCCTGGGCGGGCCTTTGGTCCTTCCTGCCCTCGCCAAGAGCACTCTGCAGAGGAGAACCTCTCGGGCTGGATTCTGGCTCTGGGGGGACTTCCCTCTGCTTGGCTTGCTTGTAGGGGAGCCCTTGAGGGCCCCGATCTCCCCACTCCCCTGGGACTCCCTGGAGCAAGCTGTGGCCTCCATGTGGGGATTCTGTCCTCCCCATCTGGGGTCCTTCACAGGCCCAGCACGGTGCCCGGTGGATGGTGGGCTGGGAGTCTGAGCTTGTTCGGTAGTAAGCTGGCCAGAGCTCCTACTCCCTGTTCCCCGGGCCAGGAGAGCAGTGGAAGGAGCCTCAGCAGCTGCCCGACAGCACTGCCCAGGCCTGGCCTCTGTCCTGCAGTTAGCAGCCATGCGTTCCAGCAAACCCCAGTCTGCAGCAGACGCCAATGTTTCAATACTCAGATTTAAAATGACCACTGCCCTGAGTCCCCTAGGCATTCTGGCTTATAGCTGGTTCCGGGTGTGGCCTGGAATCAGACTTTAAACCCCCTCTCCCTGCAACGAGGACAGTCCCCAGACATTCCCTCTGCGGTCGTCGTGAGAGGAGACCCATGACCACCACTCCAGCCCTCCAGGTAGGGGAGGCTTGGAGATGCGGGGCACCCCTCTGGTCTGTAGGCCTCTCAGGGCCCTGGTCGAAGGTGGCGGGTAGCGGCTCACCACAGCCACGGCCTCTGATGACAGCATCTGCTCGGTGGACAGCGTGGTGAAATAGGCCAGGTTGGTCAGCACGTACACCAGTGTCACGATGGGGAGGGAGATGATGATGGCCAGGGGCAGGTTTCTGGAAGGAACAGGGGCGACACGTCACTCAGGACAGCCTGGGCTGAAGGCCAAACCCCATGGCCAGGCGCCAGGCGGGCTCCCCACTGCCAGCAGCTCCGGCCTCTGTGCCCGGCTTCTCGGGGAAGGCGGGAAGCACGAAGAGGGCACGGGCTGGCGGCAGGAGGCTGGGCCTGGAGTGGGGCCTGCGGAGGCCTGGCTGGTGCCTCGGCCACGGGCCTCAGCTTCCCCACCTAAGGAATGGGGATTCTTCTGGGTGACCACAAGGGCTCAGGAGAGCTACATTAGGCTGCCAGGTCTGAATCCTAAAGCTCTGCTCACAAGCTACCAAGCCAGGGACCAGAACCCAGAGCCCGAGCAGCTCCTCTGGACCGTCTTGCCCTGAGTGGGGGCCTCAGCTGCCACCTGTTCTCTGGGGAAACCTTGCCACCACCCCTACATCCTGCTGGCCCCCTAGGCCCTAATCACGGCTCTCCTGTGAGCAGGCCGGAGCCGACCAACAGGTTTCCAGTGGAATGTGGCTGCTTCTTGTCTCACATTCAAATAATGAAAAAAGACGACTCAGAGTCACTGTGCCCTTGGTCACCAAGAGGTCACTCTCAAAATATACTCTGTCGCACCTGGACGCTCTCCCCCAAACCCTTGACCCAGCCAAATATGACATCTCTGGCAATACGGCAGGCACAAGTCCAGTGGTTGGCCTTAAGAACCGGCTGAGGCCGGGTGCGGTAGCTCACGCCTGTAATCCCAGCACTTTGGGAGGCCAAGGCGGGTGGATCATGAGGTCAGAAGTTCGAGAGCAGCCCGGCCAATACAGTGAAACACCATCTCTACTGAAAATACAAAAATTAGCCAGGAGTGGTGGCACGCACCTGTGGTCCCTGCTACTCAGGAGGCTGAGGCAGGAGGTGGAGCTTGCAGTGAGTCGAGGCTGCGCCACTGCACTGCAGCCTGGGGGACAGAGATGGAGTCTTCTCCGTCTCAAAAAAAGAGCCAGGCTAAGCGGAGAGCACCTGCTTCAGTGTGACGACCCCAACTGCAGAGCGGGCCTTAAAGATCCTGCCTGGATTCGTGGGGCCTGAGCAAGGTCAGCAATGTCTATCCTAACTGCAGACCCACTCCTAAACTCACTCTTGGGAGCTCTGTGTGGACTTGGGCCCTCTTCTTCTGGTATCACATTTTCAAAACTGACAGGGATAGGAAAGAAAAACGTATCTGGGAAGGAAAATTGGACCAGACACTTAACCTCTCACATCAAGTTTTGCAATGGTGACATACGTATTCCTCTCTAAATAAATCATCTATTAATTTTTTTTTTTTTTTAAAAAAAAGATAACTCCGTCCATTCTTGCACGTACCTGTAGGGGTTGATCATTTCCTCTGTGACAAAATTCAAGTAATTCCTAAAATTTAGAGAACAGTGTTTAATTGTATGATCCTCATTAGAGAAAAGAAGTCACTGGGGAGAGAGCATCCTGGGCCGGCTGATGAGACCCCCCCGCCCCCGGCGGGTTGCTCGCTGGGCTGGAAATCGGACCTGGAGCAGGAGCTCAGCCTCCTGTCTGCTTCGGTGCTCCCTGTCACCCTTTCCAGGCCTCCTGCGTGCTCCCTGCCCGCTCGCCCACAGGGGTGATTCTCAGGTCCTGGTGAGGCCTGCCTGAGTGCAGGAGCCGGGCTGTGGACCTGGAGAGGGCTGCAGGGCTCAGCTGCCGCCATGTGCGGCCTCTGCCGTGGCCCACACGCAGAACTGGAGTCAGGGCGGGGCTGCAGCCAGCAGCCTCCCCATACTTCCTAGGAATGCGGGTGACTCTGGAGGGTCACCTGCCACTCTGTACTGTCCAGTCCCTTTAACCACTCCTAGATGGCCGGGAGATGGGATTCCTGGACTCATCAGGGACCAAGGTCCCTTGTATCCCCAGACCAAGGGACCTAGCCATTCCAGAACCTACCATCCTCCGTAGGCAAAGAGGCCGCTGTATAGAGCCAGCACAATGTTCCCCACGTCCAATTTGGTGCCTTCAAATGAGAACTTGGGATCTAGATTGGACACATCACCTGGCACGGGTCAAACAGAGAGAAAGGAATGCTGCGTTAGAGAGTGCTGTGCTGGCCATGCTGCCAGTTCCAGAATGTTCCTGGAGCAAAATACTACAGCACACAAAAACGCTGGGGTGAAGGGTCTTCACTGCAACAAATAAATGGAATGCATCTGCTGAACCACGTGGAGCGTGCGGGGCTCCAACTACAACCGGAGGAAGGTGGCCCCACCGGAGGCCCTGCGCCCACCTGAGAGAGGACAGGCAGCTCTGACCACTGCCCAGGAGGGCCTTTCAGACACTCGTCTACAGGAGGGTAGGAGGGAGGGGTCCAGCAGCCCCAGCTGGCTTCAAGAACGTTCCCTGAGACCTCATGACATGAGTGTCAAGGCAGTACGAAGGCAGGGGACCTGGGTTTGCATGCTGGCTGTGGCACCAAGGAAGTCCCAGAGGCACCAGGCCCCTGCTTCTCTCCAGGTGTCAGGAGCTTTCCTGGGCTAGCAGGAAAGGCCTGGGGAACACAGGTTCATCCTGGACTGCAGTGAATGTGCAGCCTGCTGCAGCCGGGGCCGGGGCCGGGGCAGGGCTGCTGGGCCCGAGAACGAGCCCTGTGCTCCTGTGGGCAGTGCTCTCTCCTTTGCCCTCTGAGGACACACGTCACCGGACTTCGTGAGGGGTCCACCCTATTCCAGGAAGACCTCATTGCCAAACTTGAACCTCAGTCACATCTACAAAGACCCTTTTTCCAAATAAGGCCACCAGCATTCATGGGTTCCCCAGGAAGATGTGTCTTTGGGGGCCCAGGAAGTAAACACCACAGAAGGGGTGTCTCTGGAAGGTCACCTGGCTGCTTGGACAGCCTGGCCCTCTCTGTGGCTGTCATCTCCTCTGTGAACGGGCCTGGAATACACTGCCTGGCCGCGGGTCACTTGCCCTGTGGTGTTTTCATTCCTGGCTTGCAGGGCTCTGGCGGTGGCACGGACACCTGTCTCACAGACGGCCGCGCTCAGGAACAACTTGGAAACAAGACCAAAGACACCACTGGGACAGAGGAGCCGGGTCACCCCCACCCACCCGCCAGGTGTGCACAGAGCTGGAGGCACAAGTTGAAATCCTGATCAGGTGGTGAACTGTCCAGGCAGGGGCAGGCCCCAGGGCTGCTGTGTCCCACCATGTGGCCTTGACCAGAGGTCACCATGCAGGCCTCAGGAGGAGAAATGCCTCGGTTGCCCAGGGAACACTGCAGAGCAAGGAGGTGAGGACATTTCAAAGGGGAACCGAAAAGAGAGGTTCCCATCAAACCTTGGCATTGACCCCACACGAAGTGCACTTCAAAGGTGGCACCGGATTTCCCACGGCAGAGCCCACGTGGGGTCCCTTCCCGATGGGTGGACCCGGTTCCTGTGGCGGGCCCGCTTCCCTGTGCCTGCGGCTCTGCCCCCAGCTCTGTCTGTCCCGGATGCCAGGTGCGCCCAGCCCAGGCCTTTGATCTTCAGCCTGAGCTGGGGATGCTGGTGGGTTCCCTGAGGCCTGGCCGCCACCCCACCCAGCCGAGGCCTTGATCTCCCGAGAAGAATGAGCTCTGGGGCCACCGCCCGCATGTGATGGGTTCTGACTCCTGGTCACAGGGTGGTCAGCAGGCAGGGCTTGACCTTGCAGGCCTGGAGCGGAGCAGAACAGGGCATTTTCCACAGCACCTCAGCCAAGACGCCCACAGCCCCTCTGGCCTCCCTCCCATCTGCTCTCTGACGGCATGTTCTGGAATGTGCAGACCTTTCACATCTGCAGAGCCCCACTGTGTACTGCCCACTTACTTCTGCTGTGTGTCGGGGGGGGGCATCTGTCCTGCAAGTGGGGAAACAGGCACATAAGGACCTGCCGGGTCGCTTGAGAATCCAGGTCCTGCCACCCCTATCTGGCACTCACAGTGGGAGGGGGTGAAGGTGAGTGCTAGGGGCCAGAAACGTGCCCCGTTCACTGTGACGCCCCCCAGACCCAGCCTGGGCTGATGGAAAGGAGGTCTCGGAGCACGGTCCCCATCACACACATCAATCCCCATAACCGACCTCCAGCCTCGTGACAGGAGAGGCGGCTGGTTACCACACAGAGGGTGGCTGCTTGTGCTACGAACAATACACTGGGGCTTCACATAGTGAGGTGTTCGGGCAGGGGCCACACATCTGCAGCCCCAAGGCCTGGGTTACTTTTTTTTTTTTTTTTGAGACAGGGTTCCACTACACGCAGCTAATTTTTGTATTTTCAGTAGAGACGGGGTTTGACCATGTTGCCCAGGCTGGTCTTGAACTCCTGGCCTTAGGTGATCCACCCGCCTCAGCCTCCCAAAGTGTTGGGATTGCAGGTGTAGGCACTGTGCTGGGCCAGGCCTGGATAACTTCCAGTCTGTGGTCACAGTTGTTTCTAGGACTCTAGCACTGGGGACGGAGCACCTGTCACACGGTGGCATTCCCTGGGGTGCACAGCTCCATGCTGCAGCCTCTGGAACTTCCAAGAAAATCAGTACCAGCTGCTCTGACCAGGCACAGACTCATGCCATTGCACTCCAGCCTGGGCAGCAAGAGGGAAACTCTGTCTAAAGAAAAACAAAAAGAGCCGGAGCGGTGGCTCATGCCTGTAATCCCAGCACTTTGGGAGGCTGAGGCGGGCGGATCACGATGTCAGGGGTTTGAGACCAGCCTGACCAACATGGTGAAATTCTGTCTCTACTTAAAAATACAAAAATTAGCTGGGCATCGTGGCCCATACCTGTAATCCCAGGTACTTGGGAGGCTGAGAAAGGAGAATTGCTTGAACCTGGGAGGTGGAGGCTGCAGCGAGCCGAGAGCGTGCAATTGCACTTCAGCCTGGGTGACAGAACAAGACTCCGTCTCAAAAAAAAAAAAAAAGAATCATCCCGGGCCAGGCACAGTGACTCACATCTGGAGATCTAGTACTCTGGGAGGCAGGGGCAGGTGGATCGAGACCAGCTGGGAAACATGGCCAAACCCCGTTTCTACAAAAATACAAAAACTAGATGTGTATAGTGGTGCGTGCCTGTAGTCTCAGCTATTTGGGAGGCCAAGGTGGGAGGATGACCTGAGCCCGGGAGACAGAGGTTGCAGTGAGATCATGCCACTACACTCCAGCCTGGATGAGAGGCTCCAGTGGGGGAGGCTCGGCCGGCCCCCTCTCCAGCCGCCCATGTGGCTTCCATTCTTGGGACAATGGGGCCAGGACTGTCCTGCTAGGACCTTCTGGGCTGGAGGCTGTCCTCTGCCAAGTGCCTAAGGTCTTGGGGGACAGTGGATGTGCATGGAGGGATGGCATACCCCAACCTCACAGCTTTGGGTGCGACCCACTCCTCACCCCACATGGAGGATGGCAGGAAGGTTCAGCTTTTTAGGACTCCAATCAAACCACTCCAAGCGCCTCTAAGCTGCCTCCCTACCACGGACACAGGGCGTGCCCACCACTGACCAGGGACAGGGCATGGGGCGCATGCGGGGATCTGGCCTCGCAGCAGAGTTGTGGGGTTTGCCAGCTCTGGACTCTGCCAGATGGTGGCTCAGGATGGAGGTAGCTTTGTTGGGCACCTGACCAGAGGCCACCCCTCTCTCTATGGGTGCCATGAAGTGGGTGCCAGGTCTACTGGCCCACAGCGGCGACTCAGCCTGGATCCTTCAGAGCTGTCCCTGGGGCCAGGGCTGACACAGCCTGATCAGGCTTGGGGGTAACACCCTGGGGCTCTGCCTGCCTCCAGCGGTCCTGCTCTGACAGCAGCTCTGCTTTACGGGGGCCTGGAGGGTGGCAGGAGGGACCTGCCTGCAGCCCAGGGCAGTGGGACACAGAGAGGTCACCACACTCATCCACTGACACCACCAGCTGCTGTGCCAGGCTCCTAGCTACATGCAGGGGAGAGACCCACCTTCCTGGGAGGAGGTGGAGTTGGGATTTAGACAGTGTTCAAACCCTGGGGGCAGTGCCCCTGCACCTCCTCAGCACGACCAGGGGACATTCTGCACGCCAGGAGATGTGGGGTTGTCTCGATGGCGGGGTGGGTGCTACTGGCATGGAGGGGTGGAGGCTGGGGATGCCGCTGGATTTCCTGCAATGCACAGAACGTCCCCACCCCTAACAGAGGGCCCACAGCAGCAGACGCGCCAGGCCGAGCGAGACGCTGTGCGAGAAGGCGAGACAAGACGGGCTCCTCCCAGCCTTCTCTCCCACGAAGCCTAGACCTGGACTCGCTCCCTGTGTCAGTACAAAGCCCCAGGCACTGGGCTGGACTGGAAGGAATGACCGAGTGACCCATTCATCCCACAGCCACAAGCCTCCACAGTGAGCCACTCATCCAGCTGCCACGAGCCTCCACACCTGGATTCTGTGCTCTCCAGTCAGCCTCCACCCACAAGGAGGGGACAGTGTGGCCGAAAAGACAGCGAGGAAGAGAATCACTGTGGACAGATGGAAGAAGCCCACAGAGACGCGAGAGCAGGCTTGGTGCAGAGCTGGCGAGGGGGTCCGCAGACCCTTCCTTGTTCCCAAAACGCGTCTTCCTCAGTGGCCGCGGGTGCTGCCGTGAGAGCGAATGCACAGCCAGGCCCTGGGAGAGCAGGCACAGCAGCCTCGTCCCCGGATACCCTTCCCTTGAGAATGGGGTAACTGGGGTGGGAGCGCTCAAAAGGCCCTGGGGAGATGATTTCAGGGAAAAGCAGGCCCTGATCCCTGAGTCAGGCAGATGCAGCCATGGGAACCATCCACCCTGAGGCTGGAAGGGAGAGCAGAAGCCATCCTGCTGACAGAGCCTGGGAGTGCCCCCAGCGACCAAATGCATGTGGGAACAGATGGAGAGCCCGACTTCCCCCTTCCTCAGTGAGGTGGCCAACCCTCTGGCTCCTGACTCAGAGGACAAGTCTCTCAGTGGGGAGGGTCTTCAGGGACACACAGCCACTGCGGCCCTGAAGAGCCTGCTTGGTCCGGGCAACATGGAAATGTGTAGAGGGTGGACGTTCCAGAACCTTAGGACTGACAGGGCCTCCCTCACCCTGGAAGCCCCTCCAGGGACAAGCCAGTCACTCCTCAAGTGGGGACCTCTGCTGTGCTGGGGCCTCCCGCCTTCCGGCCACTTTGAACAGTGTCCCCAAAATTCACATCTGCAGCATGTGTCTGAGCTGCAAATGTGGTCAACAGTTTTGACCACAAAACTGTTGAAATGTGGTTCAACAGTGCGTTGAACAGTGTCCCCAAAATTCACATCTGCAGGATGTGTCTGAGCTGCAGATGTGGTCTCTGCAGGTGCGATTAGGCAGAGGACCTCAAGGTGAGATCATCCCGGATTAGAGGGGGCACTAAGGCCGATGACAAGCATCCTTAACAACACAGAGGAGACAGACAGGGGAAACAGAGCCGGAGCCAGCCCAGGATGCCCGCAGCCAGGCGCAGCTGGCAGGGGCAGGCGGCACCCTGCGTCTGGACCTCTGGCCGCCAGGACCGGGACTGTCCGCATGTCTGTTGCTGAAGCCACCCAGTCTGTGGGCATCTACCGCCATACATGCAGGGGCCGACCGTGCCACCCAGGGGAGACCTCCCTGCTTCTTGAGTGAGTCATAGACATGGTCGGCAGCCGGGCAGCTGCAACCCACACCTCATTTCTCAGTCACCAGCCGGGTGCACAGCTCATAGCTCCTCATCTAAGACAGAGCAGGCCGTGGCCAGGGCTGGGGGCCTGTGAGTCCTGCGTGGTCAGCATGCTGGAGCTAGCTGCCCTGTGGGCTCAGGGAGGAAGTGCAGTGACCGCCACACGGGTTCAGAGCCCAGGCCCTCCTGGGGACCACGCCGGGCTTCCTCTGGTCTGTCCACCCCAGGCTGTGGTGCTTTTCAGATGCCTGTTTCGCTCTGGCTATCCGAAGTCTGGGAGCCGTGATGGGGCAGGAATTTGGGCTTGGGGATTCCGGCAGAGACCAGACGGTGCACTGTGACCACCAACGGCGTCTGTCTGTCTTGGAAACGTATGTAGGAGCGAGCCCTTTGCTTAGGGCTACCAACCTCACACCAGAAGGAAAAGAGCTTTTTCCAACTCCACGGGCCGGAAAAGACCCTGAGAAGTGTCCCCAGCACAGGGCTGTGGCCACGACGCCTCCCACACGCACCCCTTCCTGCGGCCGCTCTGGCCTCTGTCCTCGTCTGACCAACAGCACAGGGAGGTGAAGGCAGCGGGAAGACGAGTCCCCGCTCCCGAGCCTGCCATCCCCCCGAGGCTGACTGCACAGAAGCATGGCAGGCCCAGGAAAGGACACAAAGAGCGCCCGGAGGACGTGGCCGCTCAAGCGTCCTTTAGCAACGGTAAAGGCTTCGAGGCCCAAAAGAGGTGCCGCGAGTCGCAAAGCCAGAGCACCCGCCCTCGGGCGACCAGCGCCACAGCCCTGGCTGCAGGCCCGGCTTCTCGGCAGCAGAGCCACACTTGAGCCTGGCACCAATCTGGGAGCCCCTGAGCGCAGTGTCCTGTCTGTCCCTGCATGACCCTGGGCCTGTCTGAGACGCCTCACAGAGACGCCCGGGAGTCCCCGGGAAGGCCAGCCTGGAAGCCTCCTGCAAAGTGAGCTCTGGCAGCTGGAGGCGAACTGTGGCCGGCTCCTCCCTCAGTTAACACAGCCTGGACTCAGCTGGGGTCCGCTCTGAGGCCCGGGACTCGCCCTATTTCCTGCCGGGAGAGCGGGGCCTGAAGCCCCATCTGCCCCACGCTAACCACCTGTGGCTGCATGTGGACATGGGGCCTCTACGGACTAAGGGCAAACAGGGTCCTTAGGGTGGGGGTCCGACCTGACAGGATTCTCATCCTTACAAGGAGGCCCCCGAGAGCTCGCTCTCCTACGAGGACACTCAGCGAGGGGGCGTCTAGGAGCCAGGAAGCCCCCAGCCCAGGGTGTCAGGGTCCCTGGCCTGGCCAGGCCTTTCACTGACTCTCTCCCACTGGACCCTTGCACCAGACCCTCCGAGGCTGAAACCTACCCCCAGGCCGCTCTGCTCTTGCTCTCACCCCCGGAGAAAGCAGCAGTCAGGGCGTGAGCTGAGGAAAAGGGGCTGTGAGCCCATGCACGGCAGTGGCTCCCGTGCTGGGCATGCGGTGACCTGGCCTTGTCCCTGCAACGGAGGACAGCCCATTTCCCACGGGAGGACACCGAGGCTCAGAGACCCACCCTCACACACTCAGGTGGAGCCAGGCCCAGAAGAAGGGTGGCTCTAAGCCACAGCCCAGGGCTCTCAGTCCACCCCTCACGAGGTGACCCCTCCACACCCCAGAGCCACACACTGCCAAGGTGTGGTGGAAACATTCCTCCCACCACAACAGCCCAGCAGCTGGGTGTGTGGTGTGACCATCGAGGGGGCCTTTGTCGGAAACATCACCCAGGGCCAGATGTCCCCACCCACAGGAAGGAGGGACTGAGACAGGGCCCGGGCACCCGCAGCCGGATGGGGCCAGAGGAGGGCTGGATGTCAACCCATAGGAGGCGGAAACTCTTCCTCCAGGAAGCTCCTCAGGGGACAGGGTTTGGGAGGGGCCCGGAGGGGCTGGCTTCAGGTGCTCTCACCAGTCAAGGACATGCAGGCGGGGGCGTGGGGGCCTGTGTCCTGGCTGCCATGAGGCCCACCCACCCACCTCTGTCCTCCCCTTCCCACATGCCCAGAGGCCCAGCCCTTCACGTCGGGATTGGACGGAGGCCCTGGGAGCAGGGTGGCTGCTGTGACTTTACGGAAGAGGCTCAGGAAAGCTCAGGGACCTGTGCGAGAAGGAATGTCCTGTAGACCTGCACCCTCTCAGGATGCACGTGTCACTCAAGAACTGTCCTGCCAGCCTTTCCCATGACACATGACAGCCCACTGAACCTCCACCCAGGCGCACTCTAGGAAGAGGTGTGGGCCTCCCCGAGGCAGCGCGGGACCCTGCACACTGGCCCAGGGTCACAGCGGGGATGGGACGGACCTGTCCACTGCTCACGGCTATGGGATCTGGAGCGGGCCATCCCACTTCTCTGAGTCTAAAAGGCCCAAGAACTAAAGGAAAACCATCATTTCAAAACTGTCACGTGATACACAGATGCGTCTCCTGCTCCACCGCCCAGTGGCACACAAGTATTTACTGCCCAGGACACGGGACCATCCAGAAGTGCCCTACTCATGGGTAAAGATCACATCCAGGGGTCTCGACCACGGGCACCCAGGTCTGAGCCCCATGCAGGGGAAGGTTTTCTCCCCCTGCCCCTCCTCCTGGGGCGAGAGGCGCGCAGCGTGGCTGGCCGGGGCTTGCTTTCCTTTTGGTAAACAGAGTGAAAGGGCCAATCTTCCTCCAGGGGAATAATGACCTCCAACAGGACAACGAGAGAGGAGACAGAAAAGAAAGTCTTCATGGAGCCCTTTTTATCTGCACAACCATCCAATCTGTAGTTGCTCAAGGAGAGGTTAGTTTGTTCTGCCACTGACCGCCGCAGCCTGAGCGAAGCACAAAGCGCCCCATTGTGTCCTCCAGGAGGGACGTGGCGCCGTTGCTGGGCACGGACAGCAGAGCCCGTGCACTGGCTCCCGCCTCCGCCCTGGAAGTGAAGGCCCAGCCACCCTCTCTCCTTAGGGAAGAGCCTGAGCTCGGGCCTCGGCCTTGGCTGGGCGTTGGGAATGAGGAACCCACCGATAAGAAGCGGGCGACAGCGGGTGAGGGTACACCAGGGTGCCCCTGCCCCCACGCCCATCCATCTCATTCCTGGGGGCTCTGGGCTCTGCTCCCTAGACTGCTCTCGGCAGCTTCCTGTCTAAGCCACCGTCACCTCCTGCCTCACCCACAACTCGTGGGCAGTGGGACACACCTGAAACCTAACTTCAGTACTGTCTCCCCTTCCGAAAAGGCTGGGGCCAACTGCAGAACCTCATGTGACACCTAGGCCTGCGTGCCCCCTCGCCCCTGCCCAGGGGCAGGTGTGGCTCCCTGAAACACCAGGGCGAGGGCTCCTGACAACGCAGGTCCCTACAGAGCTGGCCCCTGTAGCTCACCCAGCCGCCCCTCCGCCCTGCCTCAGGGAGGCCCAACCCCTCAGAAGGGCTTTTCTGGTCTGCACTGGGGGCCCTGCCTGTCCCCCATCTGCGATTCTCCCGTTCCCGTGCCTCTGGTTCTCATGTCCCCCCACCAGCTCTGGATGCAGGGCCGTGTCCTCGTTGGGACATGGCACACAGGCGGCACATGGGGCCGAGGACAGTTCTGCGGAGGCCAACTGGGAAGGGGTGATCACGATCTTTCCTGACACGGAGGCAACAGGCAAGAGCCTGTGCGACCGGTCAAGGGCCTGCGGGAGCCTAGGGCCGGTGTCTCGACAGCACAGTGGCCACCTGGGTGCCCAGGGCAGCAAGGAGGAGCCTTTTCAGCCCCGATGGAGCAGGGAGCCCAGGCTGTGGGATGGGCAGCTGTGTGGGCCAGGCCTGCTCGGCCAGATTTTTGTTGCATTCTCCAGGCCTGAAGAGGGCTAGTGGCTGGCCATTGCAAAACTGGGGCTGGAAGTATCCGAGGCCTTGCTGCCAGGTACCAGCAAGGGGAGGGGCAGCTGCCAGGGGCTTTGCGCCCAGTGGGGATACAAAGTCAGACAGCTGCTTTGGGAGAAAGGGGTGCACAGGTCAACAAGCAAGGCATTCATCTGGTAACAAAATGCATCTCTTGAAGTCAAACAGAAGAGAGGAATTCTGCAGATGAGGCCTGTACCCCGAAGCTCAGAAGGAAGTGCGGGGGGAGCGCAGTGGGGAAGGACGTCTCAACAGCTAACGGAATTATAAATGTGTTATGTATTCAAGCTGAACAAAAGCTCTTTGCTATCCCCGCTGAAATTTGTTTTTACAGAAGTCAGGTTCCCTCCTACATCTTTCCTGGCTCTCTGATGAGAGCAGCCAAGCAGAGGCCTTCACGAGCAGAGCGCCCTTCCCTTCCCTGCACACCTCCTGGAGGCACGGGATGGACTTTTCTCCTGCCTGTAAATTGTTACTCGGGCCCGACCACCTCCCTGGGCAACTTCCGAGTGCCCAGGAGCCATGGAATGAGCGAGTATGGTCTTGAGTGAGGTGATTCAGAATTGGAGCGTCCCACCAGCTCTCGGGTGGCTCTGGTACCCGGAGTGACTGACACACGCATGGCGGACGGGTTTGAGCTCCTGAGGGGATGACCTGGGCCACCTTCCAGAGCCACCTGGGAATCTGGTGGGACGTTCCCCTTGACAACGACGACACAGGTAGCCAATGCCTGCTGCGGGCTTTTGTACAGATTAATGTATTTGATAAAGGCAGTCTGGCGCTGGCCGCAGGAGCTTGTCTCCCTGTCGTAGGTCAGTATAGCCCAGCACTGCGTCCGACCGTCCCAGCTAGCCCAGGTCACCTGCTGGGCGCGGAGCTCCCGCCCCAGCTGCCGCCGGGCAAAGTGCTGTGTTTGGCCAGCAGGGGGCGCCGGAAGCAAGGGGGAGGCCCGGCCAAGGCCCTGGCTGCATGCTGGGTGCTGCTGGGCACCCGTTCAGTTCACAGCCCACCAGCGGCAGAGTGCACACGGGAGGGCGGCCTGGACCCGAGGCGGCATCCACGTGTCTGCATGCTTTGGTCTGGATGTGCGTGGGGCAGGAAGCAGCAGGGCAGCTCACAGCTTGCTGAGTAGGGGCCGGCCCTGTCCTCTGCACCCCTGGGGTCCCACCTGCCTCCCCTACAGCCATATGGGACCAGGCGGCCTCTCTGTAGCCATGAGCAACTGTGAGTCACCAGAGCTTGTATCTGCAGAGTGCCCGCACTCAGCGACAGTGCCACAGCTCTCTGCAGGGTGCCCACACTCAGCGACAGTGCCACAGCTCGGGGTGGAGCCACGAGAGGAGAATGAGGACAGTCCTAACTGCTCTGCTCCTGGGCTGGCTCCAACAGGGATGGAGACAAACTCAGAAGGAACTGCAGAGCGGCGTCTGCACTGGACTCCAGCATCCTCCACTCCAACTGCACCAGCCGCGGGCAGGATCCAGCGCCCAGGACTGTGTCCCCCAGGAGCTGTGACCACCCAAACAGGGACTGCTTATTAAACCCCAGCCTGACCTCACCACAGAACAGCACAGTGTGGAAAGGGCAGAGGCTTTGCAGGCTGACACAGAACACAGATCTATGGGGTGTGTGTGACAGGGTCCAGAGACACCCAGTAAAATACCAACTGTGTCAGCCAATGTTGACAGAGAATGCACGTGTCAGGGGTGGTGGCCATTTCACACTCATTCTCCTCCTCATTCCTACCAGCAACTCCAAGAGAAAGCAGCTCGGAAAAAGGCTCAGAGAGGGTCCGTGATTTCCCTGAGGTTGCAGAGTGCAGGACCAAAGCCTGGGCCCCCAGCCTTAAAACTTTCCCGCCTGCTGGCTCTCACTTGCTCCTGAATGTGAACGGTGGGCACGTCTGAGTGATGGGCTTCCAAGGCTTGTTTTGTTTTCCATGCTTATCTGATCGTTCTTAATAAGCACACACAAACATGGAGACAATCCCCCCCTGCCATGGAGTGATGAATAAATCACAGCATGACCAGGCGAATGGCCCCGTTTGGGGAGGGTTGGGCGTGACAGCACAAGGGACTGTGACAGACCCTGGGTGAGACGGTATGGGGAGGTCAGCACAGCAGGCACAGCCCCTGCCAGGGCTGGAACGTTCTACATCCTCCCCAGGTGAGGTTACAACGCATTGGCTGGGCACTCAAGACTTAACAGACATCACTGCACACTAAAGGCAAACCGCCAGAGCCCCTCCTGGGGGTGCCCACGCTGTCCCACAGGAGCACTCCTGTGTCCCCTCTGGGTTGGATTTCACTTGCTGTGTGATTTTCCCAGAGGGAAATCTCCACGTTGTATGGGATCGCAGAGATTTGGACTGGGAGCCACTTGGGGATGGGGACCCCGTGCCCTGTGAAGGATACATAGGCACAGCCTCGAGGGGCTGCCGGTGGGGCCTGGGGGCCGTACTCACCCTTCCCGATCTGGACGAAGCCCAGCAGGATGATCAGGGCCAGGGCCAGGAGCTTGGCGGCGGCGAAGGCGTCCTGGACCCGGGTAGCAGCCTTCACGCTGTAGCAGTTCACGGCCGTGAGCAGCACTGGAGGGACAGAGGGCAGAGTGAGTTCCACAGGCAGCCAGCAGCTCCAGCGGAGGCCGGGAGGTGACCACCCCACCCCACTCCAGTGCCAGGGCTGGGTCCACCAGAGAAATAAGCTCCTGAAACAGCTCCGGCCCCATGCCAGCCCCCAGGCAGGTTGATTTTCTGGAACCTGTTTTGATAAGGTTCGCAGTTCTTTTAGGTCTAAGGGCTAGATCCCAGGTACCTGTCAAGGGCTATAAAGGACCTTCCCTCTGCACCAGGCCACAGAGTGCCACCTGTAGTCAGGGCTTCCAGTGGGGGCGCTGTCCCCAGAGACCCAGGTGAGCAAGGTGACCCTGCCACGTGGAAGGTGCCCACTACATCTTTTTGCACCTACTCAGCACCCTGGCCTGACGGTGAGACCCACACACAGCACAGCTGCCCAACTCCACGAGGGTGGGGCCCTTTCCTCAAAGTGGGGTGTCCCGCTATCCTGAACTACCTGGCCAGTCACGTGGGGACAGGAGGGCTGGCGCAGCACGGGAGGGGCTGCGGGGGCCTGTGGTGATCAGAGCTGCACAAGCTGAGACCGAAAACAGCACCGCGTGCTTCAGAAGCCTGAGGCCTGAGGGACTCCCCACAGATAGCTGGAACCCCTGCCCCAGAAGGCGCTGCTGGGTACCCGTTCAGTTCACAGCCAGAGCCCCTCCTGGGGGTGCCCACGATGTCCCACGGGAGCACTCCTGTGTCCCCTCTGGGTCAGATTTCACTTACTGGGTGATTTTCCCAGAGGGAAAGCTCCACGTTGTGTGGGATTGCAGAGCTTCAGACTGGGAGCCACTTGGGGATGGGGACCCCGTGCCCTGTGAGGATGCACAGGCACAGCCTCGAGATGTGGGGTCAGGTACGCTCAGACAGGTCTCCAGACACCAGCAAGTCCTCCAGGGCCCTGTAAGGCCCCAGCTCTAGGCCAGAGAGTGCGTTTGTGTGTGTGCTGGGGGTGTTTGTTGAGATCCGCAGGCATGCTGAGCTGCTAATTCAGGGATCTGTGAGCTGGTGGGAAACAGCCACCCAGCAACTTAGAATGAAGTAAACCACATTAACCCAGAGGCACTGACTCCGTGACACCCGTCTTTTTTTATTTTTTTATTTTTTTTAAAATAAAGATGGGGTTTTACCATGTTGGTCAGGCTGGTCTTGAACTCCTGACCTCAGGTGATCGGCCCGCCTGGCCTCCCTTTAGTGCTTGGATTACAGGCGTGAGCCACCATGCCCGGCCAACCGTGACACCCCTCACTGCCGACTGCACTACCCTTCACTCCTCTGTGCCCACGAGGTATTTGTAGTTGTCAGGAGCTTGAACTCTGCCCGTGGGAGTGTCTACACCCCAGAAGTAGGTAAAGCCCACCACGGGCCACCCGCACAGCGCTGCTCAGACTGTGGGCAGGGGAGAGCACCAGAAAGGCCACGGCTTCCTCTCTCTTTCCCCACGGGAGGCATGCTCAGAAGATGCTGCCAGCCGTGGCCTTGGGGACTCCAGGAACAAATCCTATGGAATTTTTACAGTTTGAGCAACAGACCCCAAGGAAAGACATCCATGCTGATTAACCGACAACGCCAGGCGGGGAACACACAGGACCTGTCCTGGAGTGAGGAATGGCCGCCAGCCTCCCCTCCCATCTCTCGGGAACTAACCAGCCCGCCACACCTCCTGGATGATGAGGCGGAGACGACTGCTAGGCACCGGGAAAGTCTGGTTGACAAATGTCTGAAAGCAGGTGTGTTCGCAACTATTCCTAAAACAAAATGTGTGAAACTCCCCTCCACTCCTCACCCAAAGTGAAGTGGTGAGGAGTGGGAAAATCCCCTTGTCCCAGGACTCCCAGGGACATGGAAATGTCGCCAGTCCACAGCCTCCGGTCCAAGCCTCGGGGCTCAGCTGGGTTGCTCAGTGGGTCTGGGCAGTTCCTTCTACACTGCCCAGGGCAAGAGGCAGGTCCTGGCTTGACAGTCCCATTTCCTTATGGGGGTGGAGGGTGACCACAAAAGAAGCCGGGGCCTCAGGGACCTTGTCAGAGAGCGCGGGCTTTCCGGCTTTCCGGCTGGCTTCGCAAGAGGCTGGCTGATTGCATCACTCACCCCAGAGGGAGGTGGAGGAGGCGTGGCCAAGCGCATGGGAGGCTGCCTCTGCCCAGAAAGAGCAGGCACGCTGCCACCACCGAACTCCAGAAACAGGCGCTGCGGGCACTGGGTGCAGCCCCCGCGGCTGTCACCTCGGCTTGGGGGCTGGAGGAGGTCCAGGAAAGGCAGTGATTTGCCCCAAAGCGCCCAGCCATGGGCTGTCCTGCCACACTGACAGGGCTGGGCAATGAAGCCATCACAGCTGTCACCGTGGGTGGGACAGATGCCAGGCCCCGTGCGTGCCTCGCACCCCCGCCAACCTGACCCCGCCTGCCCAGTTCCAGCCAAAAACAGTCCTCAGGGGCCGGTGGGTGCCACAGGGAGGGCTCACCGGATCGTCTCCTGACATTAAAAATAACCACGGGGTGGGCAGACAGGAGGGGCTTGGAAGTCAGCTGGGAAGCACAGGGCCATAGAACAAAGGGACCTTATCATATTTATTCCTTTTATAACAAGAACATAAATTTTAATGTTTACTGACGTTGGGTGATGAGTAAACAAAGGCTTCATTATTCTCCACAAGGTCCTTTTTTTAACTTTTAGGATGAAATAAAATCTTAAACAAATACATGAATTCATCTGGGTTCAGTACTTTCTGGCCTTAAGGAGATGAGGCAGTCATGGGAGAAGTCGAGGGTTTCAACCTCAGCCCCCGCTGGACCTGCCCCTCCCCAGCCTCAGGGTCCACACCTCTGAGGGGCTGCTGGCTGACCCCACAGCAGGGAGATGGCCAGGGCTGTGTCCCGAGTGGGAGCGGCCGGGGGTGGTGGTGGTGAGCATACAGGATCAGCAACCCCAGATAAGTGTGGCTGTGCTGGCCCGAGGGAACAGCTGGGCCGGGAGATAAAGCCCCTGGCGTGGCTTGATCTGCAGATAGGCAGGCAGGCTGAGCTGGGAGCCCCTCCCAGACTGGCGTGCTCTTCTCCGTGGTCATCTGGCTGCCTCCCACCTGGCTGGCGGGCCGGGGTCCCTTGGAAAAAGTGCACTGGAGGGACCCCTGCCCTCCTGCTCCCTTCACCTACACCCCCATCACCTCCAGGGGCAGGTGCGGTGTCCTGGGGAGGTTGCCACCACCCGGCACAGGTAGGGGGACACCCCCACCCACTCCCTGTGCCTCCCCATCTCTGGAGTGAGCTCCCAGAGATACTGACCTCACAGACAGTGCAAGAAGGCACCTGAACAGGGAAGGCCCACAGACGGGGCAGGTGTACACCTCGACCCCTCCCCCTGCTCCCTCCCCACACGTGTGAGCAGCCCCCTCCCCCGACTGTAAACCAGGAGGCTGCCTTCCTGGCCCCTGGCCTCTCCCCTGAGGGAGATGATTCTCTGGGGAGTACCCAAAGGCTCCCTAACCCAAGGCACCTCCCTTGCGTGGCACCCCCTGAACTCACTTCTGCGGCATCTCAACCTGCCTGCCTCCCCTGATGCTGGCATCTTGGTCGCCTGGTCCCAACTCTGTCCAGCTCCTGATAAAATCCTGCCAGACACAGGGACGGTTCTTCAGGGTCCAGTGTCAGAGGACAGGTCCCGCAGGGTCCAGTGTCGGAGGACAGGGTAGGGAAAGGCCAGTAACGGGGTGTTCGATGTGGACAGCAGATGGGAACCACAGCCCCAGCTGGGTGGGGACCCCAGGCCCCAGGAACCCTCCCCACACAGACTAATGCCTAATGCTTTCAGGTGACAAACACGTAGCAGGAGGAGCTGCCGTGGATAAGGCTCAGGCCCAGCCTTGAGGAAAATCCTCTTTGCTGGCCACAGAGGCCGCCCCCTGGGCCACCAGTCCTCACCTGCCCTGCAGCGGACAGAGCAGTGAGTACTGCAGGGCTCAGCACCTCGGCCCGTCTGTAAGTGGGGGTACCCAGTGAGCATGGGGTTTAGGAAATCAGTATCTTCCTCCCTGGCCCCTTCAAGCCTAAGCGTGGCCACTCTGAGTGCTCCAGGCACGCATCCAAGAGTCCCTTCCATCCCTTTCAGGCCCAACAGGAACAGAGGTGCTGCCGCCAGGCCCCCAGGGACTTCCTCCAGGAGTCTTTTGGAAAGAGAGGGTGCATTCTGCGCATGGTTTCAGAGTCTGTTGATACAAAGGGCTAGCTCTGGGGCAGAGATGGTCTGAGGCCTATGAGCCATGCTGCCTTACAGGCAAATGAAGATCATTTACCTAGAACTGCCAGAGACAGCACACAGGAAGTGGCTGGTGGCTTCGCTGGTTGCAGGAAGGCCAGGCGGCCTCGTCCCCCAGAGCACACCTGGCAGAGCAATTGGCCCTGGGCAAGAGAGCAGCTGACCCTGGCCCAACACGGTCCTGGCCCACCCAGCCTAGCCTGCAGCCCCGAGCCCAGCCGGTACCTGTCAAACCTGACACCCAGCCTTGGAGCCTGTCCCGTCTGCAGCTGGCTGGGGTCCTGAGACAGCTTCTTAGTCAGAACCCACTCGGTACACACAGGGCCCCGAACTTAGTGGGAGCCTGGTGAACATGGGGCTTAGTGAAATCAGTGCCTTCCTCCCTGGCCACTGCGAGTCTCAACATCCCCTACTCTGAGGGCAAGCCTCCACCTTCTCCACTGATAGAAGGCCCCACAATCTCCCAGGTCATCCCTGGTGGGGCATGTAGAAGCAGTGGCGGGGTAGGGAGTGGCGGAAACCCAGAGCTTCTGATCAGGCAGGTGGGGGGTGCGGGGGAGCACATCTGCATAGAACAAGCTCCCAGGGACGCTGGCGCGGCTGCACACCCCCACCCCACCGCACACATGGTGCCTTCCTGATGGACACATCACTTCCACTGGGCTCCAGAAAATCAATGTGTCTGACCCTGTGACCCCTGTCCCCACCCAAGGCCAACGTCTCCCCAGAATGGGCTGGAACACTGAGCCTGCCCATGTGGGCTCCAGACCCACCTGCTTCCCCATTGCTGGCCGCGGAGAGAGGTCAAAGTGGTCCAGAAACCCCAAGGAAAACAGCAGTTCAGGGGCAGGGCAGCAAAGGCGGCACCCCCGTGTGGATGCCCAGTCTCTGCGGAGCACAAGGCCCCACCTGTGGGCCACGTGGACGCGGAGCCGTCCCGGGACAAGCAGAGAGATGACCCAAGGCCCTGGGCCCGGCCATCTGCTCAGTGTTGATTCACTGACTCCTATAGAAACAAGTCACTAACAGGCTGGTGTCATAGTTTCAAATTCCCTGTCACCAGCCCTCGAACATATGTCTGTGTGCTTTTTTCCATTTTTAACCGCGGCTGAGTTAGGTCTGACCACACTGTCCCGGCTGGCATGGGGGTAGAGGCGTCAGCAGCTGTCTGGAATGGGGCTGACACACTCGTTTCAAACAGCCCAGGAAGGCGCAGATTTGGGAAGCTCTGAAATCTGCTGACACCCCAAATTCCCGGGGTGAGCAGGAGAACCCAAAAAGGGCAACTTCTCATTTGGTCAGGTTCTCCTGACACAAGCGTCCTGGGGAATATGGGTTTCCCAAGGGTCCCGACTCCAGGAGACCGCCAGGAAGGGCCAACCCCCTCCACCCCTGACTCTGAAGCTCTGACATCAGGCCACCTGGTGCTGAAATGCTGTAACTCGGGCAAGTTACTTTGGGGACTGAGCCTCCCTTTCCTTTTCCAACAGATTGGAACACCGCCTCCTGGTGCGTGGGCAAAATGCCCCTCAGACGTCTCCTATATGCCCCACGAAAGCATCACCACTAATCTGATCAGTCACAGCAGCACCATTATCTTTGGGGCACAAATGAAGCTGTGGGCACCAGTGATAAGGAACCAACACTGCTGGCTAAGTGTGGAGCCTCACGCATCTCTGGCCCAGAAACCCACGCCCCACTCCGAAACCTCTACAGCTCCATCAGTCAGGCTAACAAGAAAAAGGAGAGAAAATCGCTCCAGTCACAGCATTGTGGGGGTCGAAGGACACTTGTGGCAGCCAGTGCAACATCTGCCTTTTATAGCTGGGGTAAACACAGTTCAGAGAGGTTGTCTCACTTGCTGAAAGGCACACAGCCGTTCCTGGGCAGCGCAGTGAGGATACCCTGTCTCCTAAATGTCATCCTTGTGCTCTGGTCGCTTAACTGGGCTTTTCAATCTGGCTGTCCGAGACAAGCAGCAAACCCACGTGGGCTCCTGGCCGGCGTCCAGGCCAGTCCAGGTCAGCGGCAAGGAGAAGCAGACACCACAAAATGAACTCGCCGAGCAGAGTGCACTCAGGCTCAGCCAGCACAGAGCCTGTCCCCTCACCGGCGGAGGCGGTGCAGAGACGGCCGGCACGGGGCCCGTCCATCTCACGGCGGACGCAGCAGTTCCAAGTGAGGCCAGGGCCTCTCCCCAGCCCCGACGGGCTCTGCAGGTGCGGTGATGGAAGCTGAGAAGAATCCCTGGCGATGGGGAGTCTCAGCTCTGAGCGGGGCCTGAAGCCATCTCAGGGCATGCACTGGCCAGGGGCTCGTGCCCTCCTCACCTGCCCTATCACCTGTCAGGGCTGTTTGATTCCTGGCTCCCCCTCCCCTACCTGACCCCTGCCACAGACCCAGACCACCCCAGGCCCCCAGCTCTGAAACAAGCGCCCAGAGAGTTCAAGTGCCTGGCTCTGGGCCACACAGCTTGAGGGACTCAGAGCTCCAGGGACAGAGCCTGGGCCCTGCGCAGGCCTTCTGCAGAGACCCTGGGCTCTTCAGGTGACTCAGCTCACAGGGCCCCTACATGTTAACAGGTGAAGACACAGCCCCAAAAGCCCTCTGGCTCTGAAGCCACAGGTGAGCTGTGGGTGAAATCCTGCACCTGCCTCCAGCAGCTGGAGCGCACAGGGATAAAATGCTGGGCTGGCCCCGGGGTCACAAGGCCTTGGTTCTGTACCAGTTGCAGTCTGAGCATGTACACCAAAAATAAAATTCTAAGCCCCCAACCGACTGAATGGACCCCTCCCTCCTAGCCAAGGGGATTCCAAGGTTAACCTGAAAATCAGTTTGGGTCACGATGGGAAGAGGGGTCACGTATGCCTCATTATCCCCTCCCTCCTGAATTCAGGTACAGCTGACCAGCACTAGCATGAAAACAGAGATCTGAAGGCTGACAGACTGGAGTCACAACAGCTGACTGCAGTATAGCATCGCATGACAGGGTGGAGGCCCTGGAGATGGAAGCATCTTACCCCAAAATATATACCTCTGACATTTTAACATGGCCCTGCAACGCTGTCTCTTGTGGGGAAAATCTACATTCTGTAAAGAACTCCCTTCCATTTCCACGTTTTTCCTGATCCAGGAGAGATTTAAGTGAGCCTGGCACCTTTTCAGGTCTGATAGATACAGGTAGCACCTACTCAAGCTTGCTACCTGGAGGGTTCATGGGCGCGGTGGCTCAAGCCTGTAATCCCAGCACTTTGGGAGGCTACAGTGAGTGGATCACCTGAGGTCAGGAGTTTGAGACCAGCCCGACCAACATGGCTAAACGCTGTCTCTACTAAAAATACAAAAACTAGCCAGGCGTGGTGGCAGGCACCTGTAATCCTGGCTACTTGGGAGGCTGAGGCAGAGAATCACTTGAACCCGGCTACAGTGAGCTAAGATTGTACCATTACACTCCAGCCTGGATAGCGGAGTAAGACTCCATCTTAAAAAGAAAAGAAAAAGCAAGAATAGAATCTTGGTCTTCACGACCTCCTATCTTACCCAGATATTCCTTCCTACTGATTCCAGGTCTTTAACTAGTAACTCTTTCAACCAACTGTGAATCAGAAAATCTTTGGCCAGGTGTGGTGGCTCATGCCGGTAAATCCAGCACTTTGGGAGGTTGAGGCGGGCAGATCACCTGAGGTCAGGAGTTTGAGACCAGTCTGGACAACATGGCAAAACCCCATCTCTACTAAAGCACAAAATTGGATGGGTATGGTAGCGCACACCTGTTATTTCAGCTACTCGGGAGGCTAAGGCAGGAGAATCGCTTGAACCCAGGAGACACAAGTTGCAGTGAGCTGAGATCTCGCCACTGTACTCCAGCGAGACTCCAGTTCACAAATATATAAGTATATATAAAAGAAAAATAAATAAATCTTTGAACCCACCTATGATTGTGAAGCCCCTCCTGCTTTGGAGATGCTCTGCCTTTCCCGGCAGAAACAAGAACCTTTCATGTATGGCCTGATATCTGCCTGTAACTTCCGTCCTTGTAAAATGTATGAACTTGAGCTGCGGCGCAGCCCCCTGGGGCACAGGTCTTCAGGACCTCCAGGCGTTGGTCCTCACATTTGGCTCAGAATAAAACTCTTCAAATATTTTACAGAGTTTGGCTTTCTCATTAACAAGCAGCTCACACAGGACAGTGTCTCAGCAGTGACAGATGCTGGCCCGCCAGAGGTCAGGGTGACTCTGCAGGCATCACGCTCTGAGGGGCTGAACGAACGGGAAGTCCGCGCTCATTCCTCACATAGTGGGTAAATCCTAGGGCAGGGATGCAGAGACAGAGATGCCTCCCACGCTCCTGGCGGCTCACCTTCCGGAGGGAGAGCTCGGACTCAGCCGGGATCAGGGAAGGAGACGCTGGGTGAGGGGCCCTGCTCTCCTGTTGCAACAGGGCAGTGGCGGGAAGGGGGTGCTGCCACAGGGCCTCCGGGGAGCAGGCGGGTGCAGAGTACCAATCTGCATGCTTACACACGTCCTGTCCCTGCAGACAGGCTGGGCAAGGCCTGCCCATGGCCAGCCATCCAGGTAAGGCTCCAGGGACGGCCAGGTCTACTGCGGGGCAGAACCCTGCAGCGGTCCAGCGCACCTGCTATGAGTCCAGGAAGGATCCAGAAGAGTGGAGGGTGGCTGGGGGACACAGAGGAGCCTCTGATCCATCTGTGTCCTCACCTGGGTTGAACAGGCCACCCGGCCTTGCTGACTGGCACCACCCCAGACCCCTGGCCCCCAGCACACTTCCCAGGCGTGGTTGTGTGCTCCCCTATGGCTGACGACAAATGGGGGCTTCAGTGTAGAGGTAGGCACTGTGGCCCCAGGCTCCCAGCTCGAGTCTGCCTCAGTTTCCCCAGATGTACACTGGCTTCAAAGGCTGGGGTGGAAAGTAGCGATGAGAAGTGTGAGTCCAAGCTGGGTGTGGTGGCTCATGCCTAGAATCCCAGCACTTTGGGAGGCCGAGGCTGGTGGATCACAAGGTCAAGAGATCGAGACCATCTTGGCCAACATGGTGAAACCCCATGTTGTAAAAATACAAAAATATTAGCCGGGCGTGGTGGCACGTGCCTGTGGTCCCAGCTATTCGGGAGGCTGAGGTGGAAGAATCGCTTGAACCCAGGAGACAGAGGTTGCGGTGAGCCGAGACTGTGCCACTGTACTCCAGCCTGGTGACAGAGCAAGACTCCATTTCAAAAAAAAACAGAAGTGTGAGTCCAGGCATGTGCTCTGCCTTGGACAACACTCTCCAGGGGGCGCCTCTCACCCTGGCAGGCTCCAGGGGGTCTGCGCAGCCCACTGTTCTGTGTGAAGGCGCCTGATACACATCTCTGGGCAAGATTCTGCACATTCTGTTAGATTATGAAAGAGGTCTGTGACCCAGGAGAAAAGGGTCAGAAGTGTCCGTCAGGCTCTGCCGTGTGCCTTGGGCTCATGTGCTTCTGTGGACTCGCCCGGCTGGCCCCGAATCCCATGACGTGGCGTGACCTGCCCAGGCGCCGGCGGCACTTTCATGTCTGGCTGGGAAAGTCGGATTTCAGCGCTAATCACCGGCTGCCGCCTGCACCGAGCCCATGGCTTGAGCTCTGCGGCCCACCCAGCTCCTTACACACCCAGAACCTTCGCTAGCTGAACCAGGGTCCCAGCCGTGGGAGTAAGGGGCAGGGGGATGCAGGCATCCCAACATCCGACCCAGGCCGGATTTTACACAGGCCTAGACTGAGAAGCGGGGCTCCAGGCTCCAGGTGCTGCACACCCAGGGAGTGGACAGAGGCGCCCAGGCAGCCTGAAGACCCGGGGCAACACGCACAGGCCCCTCTGCTCTCTGCTCACTCGCTGGCCAACTGGCCTTGGAGTCCACTGACCACAGCTAAGTCCAGAGCTATCCTAACACACCCCTTACACCTTTCATCCTTTAGGGAGGGGCTCACAGACAGCTGTGGCAACTCCTACTTCCATCCATAGCCCCGACCCTGAGCCTGTGCCGAGACGGTGGGGGGGGGCTCTGGGTGACACCCCCAGAGCTCCAGATGAAGGGAAACCCTGGCTCCTCTCTCTGGTTCTCCCCTCTTTGTTCCCTTGCTCCTTCCTCCTTTTTGCCAAAGGAGAAGACAGTAAGCTAAGGGCTGCTCAGATTGCATGGGGAGCAGGAGACGCAGGCACGAGGAGCGACGGGCACCTTCTCACGCGGAGACCTGGGGTTCTCAGACACCTGGCACGAGGGCAATCCCATTCCACAGCCAGAAACAGGCTCGGGGGCGCCCAGTGGGTTGCTCAAAGCCTTGGCTTCTTGCTTGGCCTGATGCCAACTGGATGACGTCTCAGCTCACAGGTTCCTAACGCACACCCGCCCACAACGGATCTGCTGAGGAGTGACGGCCATGGGGAGAGCCACCTCACTCCAGGGAGTCTGGCACCGTCCCCTATGAGGCCAGGTGTCCTCGGCCACCTGTAGCCAGAGTCCCATGGGACCGATGGCGTGCCGCCCGGGATTGTCCCAGCAGGCAGGCTCCTGTCCTTCACCCAACTGGGACAGGGAAACAGGAGGGGCTCCTTCTGCTTTCAAGGTATGGAGGAGCTATCTGCAGGCCACTCCCCTCACACCTATGCACTTGGGGAAGTGACTGAGACTCTGGTGGCCCATCGGCCCTTTTTCTGAGAGCCTCTCCCTGGAGGCGAAGGTCCCCGAGGTGAACAAAGTGTCTTCGGAACCTCTTGCCTGGGCCGGGACTCTGAGCAGATGCTACCGTACTAGTGACGCAGAGCAAGCCGGGGCCCAGGGAGGCCAGACAACCTGCTCAGACCAAATCCAGGCCCAGCCAGAATCTCAGCTCCAGCCTGTGTGCTTTCTGAGAAAACCCGGCATCACCTGAATTTCCAGTACACGCTACCAAGTCTTCACTAAGCAATAAATAACCGACACAACCCTATTCTCATGCCAGGTTCCACACGGCCGTCCAGAAAGCAACAAACGGAGCTGGTTCCTCTCACCTTTGTGACGAGTGAGAAATGCACTAACACAAAGACACATGTGAAAGAACTTCATCTCCTAACGAGACTGACAAGCAAGGGTTTTTTTCCACTTTCACCATCAGTGGGATCGTTCTAAGCACCGAGGCCAAACCATTTCACAACACAATTATTTAACAAAAAGAAACTGTGTGGGACATGCCTTGGGGGACTAAAAAGACAGTCAGCAAAAATGAGACCCTTGTTCTACAATCCGTGCCCCCTCCCGAGGCAGCCTCAGAGGCCTGCAGGCTGAGGATGCAGACACAAAAGCCAGTGCACCTTCTGTACGATCAGGCTCAAGAAATAATGGAGTACAAGGTGCCCTTTCCCGTCCTAAGGAGAAAATCTGGAACCCAACCTTTTATGTGACCATTAAGGAAAAAAAATCACTTTCTATGGCCTTTCACTGCTCTAGGAGCCATGTCCACAGGCCAAGTGCCCGGCCTCTCCTTCACACCCCAGAGCGCCCATCCTGCCCACTGGCCCGGGCTCCAGGCCACCCCCCCTCCACCTGAGATGCTGCCGCATGCACATGCCATAAGACTTCTCAGAAGCCCCTCTATAAGGGCAGGGTCTCCCTTTCTGGGACATCCGCTGCCTTTCTGTGAGCTGAAGTCAGAGCGACCTGAGAATCGGCTTGGAGTTGTACCAGCCTCAGAGAAGCACACCCACTTCTCAGCAGAATCTGCATGTTCAGAGAACACAGCTACTCCTTTTTCCCTCACACACAGAGTAAGAACAGATCCCCTCTTGCAGAGAGCACATCCCTTTCTGTTACTGAAAATCTCTCCACACACCACACAGGTGGGTCAGAGAAAAGCTTACAAATGGCTTAGGGACATGAGAAGTGTGGCCTGCACCTTCCCTGAAAGGGATCCTGTTAACTAAACCCTCACCTCTGGGTCAGAGCAGGCCGGCAAGGACAGAACCTTCCTCAAGCCTGTCCCTACCCACTGGAACCAAAAGTACCGCTGGAAAGCTATTTAAAATACTTTTTAGTACTCCAAGAATGTTAGAAAAAAAAATACTTCTTAGGCTGGGCACGGTGGCTCACGCCTGTAGTCCCAGCACTTTGGAAGGCAGAGGTGGGTGGATCACCTGAGGTCAGGAGTTTGAGACCAGCCTGGCCAACATGGCAAAACCCCATCTCTACTAAAAATACAAAAAATTAGCTGGGCATGGTGGTGAGTGCTTGTAATCCCAGCTCCTCAGGAGGCTGAGGCAGGAGAATCACTCGAACCCTGGAGGCAGAGGTTGTAGTGAGCCAAGATCATGCTACTGTACTCCAGCCAGGGCAACAAGAGTGAAACTCGGTCTCAAATATAAAATAAAAAATAAAGAAACAAAAACTTTTTAAAGCCCTATTACCAGAAAATAAATCCAGGAACATGTGACTTAGTACAGCCTCTTTGGAAGGCACATTAGCTAATAAGCTAGAATCCACACATCTAGCCAGGAGAAATCATGCCTATAACCCCAGCACTTTGGGGGGCCGAGGCTGGCAGATTACCTGAGGTCAGGAGTTTGAGACCAGCCTGGCCAACATGGTAAAACCCCATCTGTACTAAAAATACAAAAATTAGCCAGGCGTGGTGGCGCACACCTGTAATCTCAGCTACTCAGGAGACTGAGGCAGGAATCGCTTGAACCCAGGAAGCAGAGGTTGCAGCAAGTCAGGATGGTGCCACCGCACTCCAGCCTGGGCAACAGAGCGACTGTATCAAAAAAAAAAAAAAAAAACCACACACCATTTTACCGTTTGCACGAAGCTGGGGAGCCCCAGATGTCCTACGCGGGGGCCTATGGGGGCTGTGGTGAGCACACTGGGTCTTCCTAGCAGCTAGAAAGCCAAAGGGTGGCCTCTGTGTGCTGCCTGGGGAAAATGGCAAGACCACTTTCTTTTTTTGAGACGGAGTCTCGCTCTGTCGCCCAGGCAGAATTGCATCTCGGCTCACCGCAACCTCTGCCTCCTGGGTTTAAAGCAATTCTCCTGCTGCAGTCTCCTGAGTAGCTGGGATTATAGGCATGTGCCACCACGCCCGGCTAATTTTTGCATTTTTAGTAGAGATGGGGTTTCACCTTGTTGGTTCGGCTGGTTTTGAACTCCTGACCTCAGTTGATCCACCTGTCTTGGCCTCCCAAAGTGCTGGGATTACAGGCCTGAGCCACGGCTCCAGGCCAGCTAGGGATTCATTTTAAAGGTGAGAGTGCACTCCGTGTAAGCTATTATCCATGTCATTACCTACCGAGCCACCATGTACCTAGACAGGAGGGAGACTCAACCAGTGAAATTCTCCTAATGACAAGACAAGAATCCAAGTCACCCCCACATCTACATCTCCAACACCCAGCAGGAGCCACAGGCTCTCCCACTCTGGTCGGCGTGTTGGTGTGGCTGCTCGGCTCAAGAGCCTCAGGGATGCTTCTGACCCCAGGCAGCCACAGAGCCCTGCTGAGTTTCGCCCTCCGCACTCCCACATTTCTGGAGAAATGCCTCCTGCTTCCCCTCCCCACCAAAGTAGAGTGAGGCATACAAAGACTCCAAAACCCCAACAGCGCCAGCAGGTCCTGCCAGTCAGAAGCCACTCCAAGTAATTACACAGTCCCCTGATCTCAAGGCTCATGATCCCAAACTATATATTTAGCCCTTTCCAGCCTGAATGTGTACACACTATTGAGATCCAGGCTGATCCTTACATTAGCTGGCAGCTCTCAACGCAAATAAATCTAAGTTTGGGATGGCCCGGGTTCCAACATAAACTTCGAAAGCAGGGCACTTCTAAAGCCATGGGATGAGCCTGAGAATTGCCAAGACCTGCCCCCCCGCCCCCCAGGCAAATCATGTGACATTTGGTATAAGAGATTTTCCCCCTGAAATCCCAGAAGAAAACTGTTTTGAAAAAACCCGTTCTCTCTGGCCTAGTGAAGAACATACCAGCACCGAGCCCACCACATCAGGACCACGCCCCATGGCTGTTTGCCAGCGTTCATCTGGGACCCGCAAGTCCATCCACTCCAACACAGACTGAATATGCAGCCAAGCTCTGCTCTCTCACTACTGGGCAACCCTCATGAGGGTTCCCTTAGCCTACACCAGCACGTCACTACCCTCGTACAATTTTATTACTACTGCTTCCTTTTGAGTCAGCCCGTGTCACTGATTCCTGACAAGCCGGTTTGGAGAGCAGAAATGATTTTTTTAACTGCAATTCCCCTCTCACCAAGCAGCCAGCTATTGGAGCTCTAACAGTAAACGGGCTGCTCAGTTACTCCACGTGGGTGTCACGCAAGAGGCTGGGAGTATTGCTCAGGGGGGCCGACAGGAGGCTGGCACTTGGTTAAACCGCTTACGTGGGGGAATGGAATGCCCATCGAAGCGCAAGGACCCTACTGTCGCCTCACTGGAGAGATTCCTAGACTGTGGGGAGATTCCTAGACTGTGGGGAGAAGTGTAAAAGAATGAATGAAAGAAAGGCACGTGGTTTCCGCGACCAATGACCTTAGCCTAGAACTGCTGAGACGGTCCAGGGATGCAGAAAGGTAGAGATGTGGGATCCAGGGGCGCAGGGACCCAGGGACTACGACCCGGCAACCCCCGGCCCGCGCCCCGTACTCACACACGCAGAGGCAGGCCACGAGCTTGGCAGCCTCCTCGGGCACCGGGCAGGTGGGGAAGAGCGGCTTGAGCAGGTAGGTGGCGAAGACGAGGGCCACGATGTACTGCGAGGAGGGCCGGATGATGAGCAGCTCGATCCAGAGCTTGAGGAAGGCGGGCAGCGAGCCGTAGACCTCCAGCATGTAGGCGTAGTCGCCGCCCGACTTGGAGATGGTGGTGCCCAGCTCGGCGTAGCACAGCGCGCCCACGATGGAGAAGACGCCGCACGCGGCCCACACCACCAGCGCCAGCCCCGGCGAGCCTGCCTCCTTGAGCACGCCCGTGGGCGTCACGAAGATGCCCGAGCCGATGATGGTGCCCACGATGATGGCCACGCCGTTGAGCAGCGTGATGTTCCGCTGCAGGGTCACACCCTCGCCCTCCCCCGCGCCCCCCGGGGCCGCGCCGTCCGCAGGCTGGGTCGCCAGCATCTTCTCCCGCGCCTCCTCCTTCTCCTCGGCCGCCGGGGCCGCTACCGCGCGCCGCTTCGGACCCGCGCCCGCCATGCTCGCCGCGCCGGCCGGGCCTGGGACACCAGAGCGCCGCTGCGCCGCGAGGAGTGTGCGCGCCGCCCGCCGCCAGCCGCTGCGTCAGCACCGGCGCCCGCGCCGCCTTTTATGCCCTTGCCCGCCCGCCCCGCCCACCGCCCGCGGCCACGCCCCGCCGTCGTAACCCGCCCGCCAGGCCCCGCCCCGGCCCCGCCCTTATCCCCGCCCCCCTCGGCGCAGCTCGGAGCACGTGCGTCTTCCGGCCCAGCTTGGCGGGCGATTCCCGGGCTCGCGTGGTCCTTGGAGGTCCTAGTCCTCCGGCCCGTGGAAACCCCGGCCTCGCAACCTCCTCCGCGGCGCCCGCGGCGCCCCAGCTCGTCCTCCCGGGTGCGCCTGGGAGGGGTCTGGCGGTCAGGACGCGCCCCTTCACCTGCTAGCCGGCAGCCTCGCTTCCCGCCTGGGAGCAGGCGGTGCACCAGGGCTGGTCTGAGGCCAAGGATGGGGTTTGGGGTAGCAGCCCACCCCCTAAAAGGAAGCTAGGCTCCTGTCCCGCTTGGGCTGAGGGCATGGAACCGACCCCACAGCCAGCTCCTGGGGCACCTGGGAGGGATAAGAGAGGAAGCCCCCGCAACCTCCTTTCAGCCTGGGGGAATGCATCACTGGGCTGCGAGCCGCGCCGTGAGATGGGTCGAGGGAAGAACCGAGCCGACCCCACCCATTGTAATCCCCTTTGTATCCCCAAGGAATCTTGCCAAAGACCGCGGTTCCTCGCCCATAACTTTGAGAAACAGTAACAACACAGGCTTTGGGAAGCCATCAATCTGCCTGAGCTCAATTTAATCAATAGAATGGGGAGCCATAAGACCCACACCCCTAAATCTAGCTGGGGAATTCAAAGGCAGGCTTTAGGGTGAAGGGGCTTTAAAGGTTGTTATTCATGGGGAGTGTGAGAGGTGTTCTAAGTAAGAAGGGTTGAGAGGTAATTGCAGTTAGAGGACGGAGTGCAGAATGCCAAGTCACCTACGCCTGAAATCGGGAAGGAGTATAAATACTTCCTGGAGATTGACAGGATGGGTGAGCAGCCAAAGACCTGTTCAAAGGGCGGGGGAAGCTCCTGGGTATCTCCCCGACCCTGGGTTCCTTGGCGTGTGTCCTGACCGGTCCATGGAAGCTCACAGCAGCAGCCTGCAGGCAGGCTGGGAGGCCTTCGTTCTGGTTTATGGTCGGGCTCCCAGGACAAACAGGCAAACACTGTTGCAGAGCTGAGGGTTCACAGCAAGACAGTCTGCTGGGCAGATGCCTCTGGAATCCACAGAATTCCAAACAATAGCCATGGTGGAGGGGAGTCAGAGCCATCCTGGGACCTCCGGGAATGTCCAGGCCCCATCCTGGGGAGGGGGCGGCTGAGGAATGCCAAGGCTTGTCATTCTGGACCTTGCTCGTCCGCGAGTATGTCAGGCATTTCTCTGCAGTGATAAAACCACCCGAAATCTCAGCAGCCCAGGCAGCCCCAGGCAGAGGAGCTCAGACGTCACGCAGATACTAACTTGCAATCTGTCATCCACACTGCTGGCTGGGGAAGGTGCAGAGAGCCCTCCGTCCACCCTGGTCTTCCCTCTGTGCCTGCAGAGACAAGGAGATGGTGCCACCATGGCTGGGCAAACTCACAGAGCGGTCACTGAGTCCTCCCCTAGGAGCTTTTTAGGCAATAGGGTAGCTGCCAATTAGAGCCATTTTGCAGATAAGGAAGCCGAGGCTTAGCAGGGTTACCTCACGGGTCCAGCCAGTGAGAGGCCTGGGAGGCTGTCCTTTTGACTCTGAACTCACACGGTACTTTTAATCATTCTGCCATTCTTCTTTGGGCAACAGAAGGCCAACCAACAGTCGTACCCCAAAGCATAAAATGATGACCATGGTGAGCCAAGGACTTGACGGGGCCAAGTGAGCGGGCAGCAGGGACCAGGCAGGTCCAAACAGACTTTTCTGAGGTGGTGCCTGGAGCTGGAGTCTAGAGTGAGTGAGAATTCATAAGGGAGGCACAGGGGGCCCCACATGCACAGAGGGACCCTGCATAGTTGCTGCAAGTCATGGTCGGTGCCCACTGGGCCAGGCTGCTGGTGAGGGTTGGAACCCTTAAAGCAGGAAGGGTGACAACAGCCATGAGCGTTTTCAGGTCACGTGGCTATTACACCACCTTGGTCGGTTTTCGCTAGGTTTTCTTATGACAACATCCTAGATTTATCCAGCAAATCTGCGAATTTCAGACTTCTCTGATGCAATTTGAAGTCCTGAAACGCCTTAACCTGCAAGCTATGACTCTCAAATCTTAGCGAAGAGTGCCATCTGGTGGACTGATTTGGCAGCGTTTTGTTTTTCATCAACAGTCACAGCGATCTTTTCAGCTCCAGTCAGTTATTTGTCAAAAGTTGTGTATTTTCAGAGGTTTTAAAAAAAAAAAAAAAAACCTGGGCGAGGTGGCTCATTTGCACTTCAGTTGGTTGGGAGAAGAGTTTCTATAGAGGGAAATTTGGGTGTGTCTGTCAAAAGCCTAATTCCTGTTGACTCAGGAATTCCACTAAGGAAATAAGAATATATGCTGTGTTTTGGCTACACAGTTGTGGTTTTTTTGTTTTGTTTTGTTTTTTTGAGACGGTTTTCACTCTTGTTGCCCAGGCTGGTGTGCAATGGCGTGATCTTGGCTCACTGCAACCTCTGCCTCCCCGGTTTATCGATTCTCCTCCCTCAGCCTCCTGAGTAGCTGGGATTACAGGCACGTGCCACCACTCTCGGCTCATTTTTTTGTATTTTTAGTAGAGATGAGGTTTCACCATGTTAGCCAGGATGGTCTTGATCTCCTGACCTCGCGATCCACCTGCCTTGGCCTCCCAAAGTGCTGGGATTATAGGCCTGAGCCACTGTGCCGGGCCCACACAGTTGTTTACTATGGCTTTAAGATGTAATAGCCAGTGTCGGGTGAGGTGGCTCACGCCTATAATCTCAGCACCTGGGGATGCCAAGGTGGGAGGATTGCTTGAGTTCAGGAGTTCAAGACTCGCCTGGGCAACGTAGCAAGACCTCTTCTCTCCCTAAAATCAAAAAGATTAGCTGGGCAGGGTGATGAGTGTCTGTAGTCCCAGGTACTTAGGAGGATGGCTTGAGCCAGGAGTTTGAGACTGCAGTAAGCTATCATGCTGCCACTGCACTCTAGCCTCAGAGACAGAGTGAGACCCTGTCTTGAAAAAATAACAGCCGGGTGTGGTGGCGCGTGCCTGTAGTCCCAGCTACTCGGGAGGCTGAGGCTGGAGGATCGCTTGAGTCCAGGAGTTCTGGGCTGTAGTGCACTATGCCGATCGGGTGTCCACACTAAGTTCGGCATCAGTATGGTGACCTCCCGGGAGCAGGACACCACCAGGTTGCCTAAGGAGGGGTGAACCCGCCCAGGTCGGAAACGGAACACGTCAAAACTCCCGTGCTGATCAGTAGTGGGATTGCGCCTGTGAATAGCCACTGCACTCCAGCCTGGGCAACATAGTGAGACCCCATCTCTAAAAAAAAAAAGAAAAGAAAAGAAAAAATGATAATAGCCAACATTGGAAATAAACAAAACGTCCAGCAGAGTTGCTTTGGTAAACACTGTACATCCACACGGTGGAACAAAGTGCATGTCACTGGCAGCAATCATGCTGTGTCTTTTTTTTTTTTTTTTTTTTGAGATGGAGTCTTCCCCTGTCGCCCAGGCTGGGGTGCAATGACACAATTTCAGCTCATCACAACCTCCACCTTCCAGGTTCAAGCGATTCTCCTGCCTCAGCCTCCCAAGTAGCTGGGATTACAGGAGCCCACCACCAAGCCTGGCTAATTTTTTGTATCTTTAGTAGAGACAGGGTTTCACCATGTCGGCCAGGCTGGTCTTGAACTCCTGACCTCGTGATCCACCCACCTCAACCTCCCAAAGTGCTGGGATTACAGGTGTGAGCCACTGTGCCAGGCTTGTTTTTTTTTTTTAAATTGTACTTTGGGCTCTGGGGTACGTGTGCACATCCTGCATCCTACAGGATTGTTGCATAGGTACATACATGCCATGGTGGTTTGATGTCTCTATCCTCCCCCCACTTTTTTATTTTTTGAGATGGAGTCCCACTCTGTCACTCAGGCTCAAGTGCAGTGGCATGATTTCAGCTCACTGCAACCTTCATCTCTCGGGTTCAAGCTATTCTCCAGCCTCAGCCTCCCAAGTAGCTGGGACTACAGGTGCCCACCATCACCTCCAGTTAATTTTTTTATTTTTAGTGGAGACCGGGTTTTACCATGTTAGCCAGGCTGGTCTTGAACTCCTGACCTCAGGTGATCTACCCACCTTGGCATCCCAAAGTGCTGGAATTACAGGTGTGAGCCACTGTGCCAAGCCTATTTCTTTACTTTCTTTCTTTTTTAAAAAAAATATAAATAAATAAAGACAGGGTTTTACCATGTTGGTCAGGCTGGTCTTGAACTCCTGACCTCAGGTGATCTGCCCGCCTTGGCCTCCAAAGTGCTTGGATTACAGGCATGAGCCACTGTGCCCAGCCTATTTCTTTACTTTCTTAGTAAACTTGCTTTTACTTTGCACTACAGACTCGCCCTGAATTATTTTTTGCACCATATCCAGGAACCCTCTCTTGGGGTCTGGGTCAGGGCTCTTTTCTCTAACGGAATGGGTTGATCAGGACAGAGCTCCGCGGTAAGTTGAGACTCCCATGCAGGTTCATCTCAAGGCTGTTTGCAGCATAAATGAGACCAGGCATCGGCAGCCATCAGAGTGCCAGTGTGGACATGAGCAGGTCGCCCTCTTCCACGAGGTGAACGTGTCATTCTTCTGTCTCCTTTGGAGCAACTGCAGGGGAGTAGCCCAGCTGCAGGGCATGGGGAGGGATGGATAATCCTGTGTTTTTTCTCTCTTGCTGCGCAGGGGCTGTGGTTTTCATCTGTCAGCAATATGCAGGAGTGAGTGCCTGGGCGGATCCTTGCTCTTCCTCTCTTTTCTTTTTTTTTTTTTTGAGATGGAGTTCTGCTCTTGTTGCCCAGGCTGGAGTGCAATGGTGCTATCTCGGCTCACTGCATCCCCGAGTCCTGGGTTCAAGCGAATCTCCTGCCTCAGCCCCCCGAAGTAGCTGGGATTACAGGCATGTACCACCACGCCCGGCTAATTTTGTATTTTTGGTAGAGACGGGGTTTCTGTATGTCGGTCAGGCTGGTCTCCAACTCCCAACCCCAGGTGATCCACCTGCCTTGGCCTCCCAAGGTGCTGGATGACAGCCCTGAGCCACCTCGCCTGCCCCTTGC